>JANHJO010007595.1:186903-197164 GCA_032468235.1 Pseudoxyrhopus heterurus | reverse complement strand
TATACCGCCTATCAGGGCTTGCAACCCTCTCTAAGCGGTTTACAATGTCAGCATATTGCCCCCAACAATCTGGGCATTTGTCCTTTCTATTACTAACCACCTGTAATCCCTTTATAATGTTTGTAAAGTACAAAACCGTAAGATGGATTAGAGTTTGTGTTGGGTTTTGTTGTGTTGTTGCAATTAGGGCTTCTTCCCCATGAGCTCTGGAAGTGGAGAGTCCAGAGTGGGCAGGAGGAGAGTAGACCGCTCCATAACAAGAGGCAGTCCTTTGGCCACCTGAATAAAAGGTTACTTATCCCTTTGGTTTCTAACTATGACTTTTACTGAGTTGACTCACATGTCTTGAATCCTGGCTGCACTGTGTGGCTGGTTTTTTGAAGGGAGATTTGCTACAATTTAAATCCAAATGTCCTCTTCTCAAAATCTCTTTGCTCTCCTCCCTTCTCACCCCCCAACCCAAAGCCATTGGAATGCAATTCTTCTATATAGTAATAGGAAGCAAGATCAGGATACGTATGTGCTGCTGTGGACTCGGGCCATGCAACGGCTAAGGAGTTGAAAACTAAAACACTGAAGATTAGCAGTCTGAATTATCTCTGTATTAGGAACTGCCCACTGCTTTGGCAGAGTTTCAGACTCCTCCATTTAATCTCCCTAAGGGGCTTTCTCTCTTTGTTTCTTAGCATCGTACAAACATCTTCTGGCAACATCTTTATTCTGCCACGACAATGCCTTAGCTCAAGCTTGAGATAGCCTCTTTGTAGTTAGCTGTACTGGAACTACCATATTGTTTTTCTCTTAAGTCAGCAGCAACCAGTGGCAGTTTAAGGGTGAGGGTAATGTGTCGTGCTTCCTGTTTTGTCTTCTAGGGATGGCCCATAGAAGGCAGGACGGCCCACCACCTATTTGTCATTTAGGCTGGTATTTCATATGCTTCCTCCCCTAGAGCCCAGGCTGCTGTCCTTCAGATCCTTTTTCTTCTGGGGGGAGATAGAACAGGGGAGAGCTACCAGGTGCTTCCTACTTAAAACTCCTCAGAACAGCTGGGCAGCTAATATATGGTATGGAAGGGTTGCATTGTCAAGATGGCTTTACCAGATAGCATCTTTACACACACACACACAGGCTTTTAGGTGGCTTCCTTTGGGAATAAAACAGCTGATCTGTGAGCTATTACAAGGAAAAGCAGTTTCTCCTGTTTTATCATGCAATACCCAATGACCTACAAATCTAGTTAGTACTTGATTTGTGTGGTAAAGGAAGCCAACTAGTGAGGAAGGAGTGTTGGTCTTTTGAAAAGCCACTGAATCCATGTTAAACAAACCCACCCAGCAACTCATAGGCTGGAGAAGCTGTCTATTAAAAACCAAAGCCATTCTTGCTTTATAAACAGTCCTGACACTACTTATGTCAACTATCCAATGCCTGTAGCTCTATCAGAGTATGATAGCTGGCAAAACTGAGGAGTGAAGCCATTTGCCAAACCATCCACTAATCACAGCGGTGTTGTGATGTTTCCTTCTGGCTAGTGATAGTGATATTAAGAAAAGGGGAGGGAAGTAAAACCACATTTTAACCAACAGCTGCGCTCAACGTGCTCTGGCACACCCAAGACACTGTTATCTGGCAGTAAGTCAGAACCATAGAGGAAGATAAAGACAGGCGGTGGAGAGAGTAGATTTTATGCTGGTTTAGTTCTTTTAGCTCAAGGATGGTCAGAGAGCAATTTAAGAGATCTGTGGAGAAAAGCTTTCTGAAAGTTCACCGAGAGTAATTGGTGACCCAGAGGGTTTGGGTGATGCTTCCCCAGAGTGATTCCTTTTATTGGCTTCTAAAATAAATGTTGGTTGTGTTGGATTTGTATGACATTTCACTTTCCACAGGAGCGTGAGAAAGAATTGTTTTCCCTCCTTGCCTTTGGCCAGCAGTGCAGGCCAGCAGTGAAAGGGGAAATTCACTTTCCTGCTGAAACAATAGCTTTTCATCCGCGAATAGCCTTATGCCTTTAAGGCAATGCTCCACAGAGATATATATCCTTCCCTTTCAGATCTGAACTGGGTGTTCAGTTTATACGCTTGCCAACTTTTGGAAAATGCGAAAGTATGATCTTTAGGAGCTTTCCTGCACCATTGTTGCTTGAAGCAAAACTACATAAACAAGGTGTGTGTGTGTGTGTGTGTGTGTGTGTTTGTTCATATTTTTAATGGAAATTAAAGGCAAACACATTTGAAAGCACACTCACATCTCCAGGCTAGTCAGTTGGTATGATCTAAAAATGAAGGCATCTTCTGTTAAAGCATGCAAGGGGGAAAAAAATCAAATTAATTCAAAAGAAAGAAAGCTAAACCAGAGCCACAAGATAGCTGACCTATGTAAGTAAATAGATCTGAACTATTTTAGATAAACTTTTTTTGCTGCTATATGAAATGCTTAACTTTACAGCTCAGGTTTTACAATGCTATTTTTATAGCATTGACCAAGGCTGCAGCCCTCTGAATCTCTGGAAATAAATTCTGTAGTACCCACTGAATAAATACTGCATATAAATTACACTGCTAACTTGAACAGTGGTCTGCTTTGATTGGACAGGTTTTTCAATAAGAATAAATAATTCACAGCTTAGAGATACTTCGATGCAACACTCCTACTTTTGCTTCTGTCCTATCCTCACACAATATTGTATAGCATTCTTTTTCAGTATAGTGTAGAAACGTAAAGGATTACAAGGCAAAATGCAATGGAAGAACAGTAAAAGCAATGCTAAGTCAATAAAAAACAACAGCAAAAACTAAAAGCACTCAACAGATTCTTTCAATTTGTTATTGAAAAGCAGGTGGCAGTTGTGGCTAGGAGAGCCTTTGCGCAACTTCATGTTGTGAACCAGTTGCATACTTTCCTGGATTGTGAGGCTCTGTGCACTGTCACTCATGTCCTGGTCCCCTCCCAGTTGGATTTCTGCAATGTGCTCTACATGGGGCTACCCTTGAAGAGTATTTGGAAGCTACAATTTGTACAGAATTCAGGAAGACAGACAGCTCTGGAGGCCCCTTGGGTGGCACATGTGACACCGCTGTTACAAGAGCTTTTGTCAGTTTGCTTCCGGGTCCCATTCATGATACAGGTAGTCCTCAACTTACAACCATTTGTTTAGCGACTGTTCGAAGTTGCAGCCACACTGAAAAAAGTGACTTATGACTATTTTTCACTTTATGACTATGTTACAGGATCCCCACCGTCACGAGATCAAAATTCGGACCCTTGGCAACTGGCATGTATTTGTAATGCTTGCAGTGTCCTGGGGTCTCGTGATCACCTTTTGCAACCTTCTGATAAGCAAAGTCAATGGGGAAGCCAGCTTAACAACTATCTTGTTTAGCAACAGAAATTTTGGGCTCAATTGTGATCATAAGTCAAGGACTACTGTATTGCTCATCACCTTTAAAGCCCTTTATGGCATGGGTCCAGAGTATCTGAGGAACCTCCTTACCCCTATGGGTAAAGAATCCAAATCCATCAGTAGTTTTGAAATTACCGTAGATTCATCTTCCAGTTCAAATATTAAGTGGAATATACAAAGTCCCTCCCTCCTTTCTTTCTCTTTCTTTTCCTTCCTTTTCTTTTCTTTTCTTTTCTTTTCCTTCCTTTTTTCTTTTCTTTTCTTTTCTTTTCTTTTCTTTTCTTTTCTTTTCTTTTCTTTTCTTTTCTTTTCTTTCTGGATAGAAAGAGTTAATGTTCTACTCCAGGGCTGAGCATGTTTCTTTCTTTGCTACTGTTTCCCCAGAGACTTCTACATGTCCAGCGTAACTTAACACCAAACTGCTGTTGGCTAAACAGCACAAGGCCTGTGAGACCATGTTTGCAGCCAGCTCAATTCCCAGCCTTAAAACTACAAGCATGGACAGCTACTTTGCAGCAGGGCTGAATCCCCAACTCCTTGTTCTGCCTGTGAGCAGGGCAGGGAATGGGAGAGAAGCAGGAGACAGGGTGGCTCCAAAAGCCTGAAACTGTAGTGTGTCATTTGTGGGATTCAGATGTGGGGTGGACTCTATCAGTCTGTGTGTGCGTGTATGTGTGCGTGCGTGCGTGCGCTTGTGTGGATTTGGACACCCAAGGCACAAAGCTCTGCCAAGTCTGATGAGTCATTGTGGTTTTCTTTGCAACTTGGCTGAGAAGACACCAGGTTATTGGGAGAGTTAAAACGGCAACTAATTTAGGGCAAATGGTCCTGGCTTGGACCAGGTGTTGTGTATTGACATGACTTCCCCGCCCTGACTGCAGAGCAGGAATGAAGACTTGGCACAGTGTGCAGCTCGCCCCTTTTAACTGAAGAGGAGGGGGTGCAAGCAAAAACCAAACATCCCACTTGCTGCAGGAAAACGAAAAAAAAAAAAAGTTGCCGTAAAGAAATATATAAAGGATACCAGTTGGAGCGCAAATGGGCAGAAAGAGAGGAAAGAAGACAGGCTGATACTTGTGATCCTAATAAAGGGAGAGGCAAGATCGTATGGAAGGGCTGGATGGAGCTGCGTTGTGGGGACTGTTCCAGAAAGGAGTCAGGAAGGAACAGAGGCAGGAAGTCAAAGTCAAGGAACAGATCGAGGAAGGGAACTGAGGGAGATTCAAAAACTGGCATCAAAGAGCAAGGCAGGGATCAGAGCGGAGGTCAAACCAAGAAGAAAGCACACCCAGAAGCAAACCCGCTTGGAAAGAGTTTGTTGCTCAGCAAAGCTAATTCATGCTGGAAGCCCTTTAGGTAGTCTGTCCTGTCCAGAAAATCCACGGGCCAAACTGGAGAAGAGTTGAGAGCTGGCTGGGAGCTGACGAGATTTAATAGTGCATTATTCTTCCCTTAAGCTCTAACGCTCGAGGCACAGGGAAGTTACAGATTCCGAAGTTTCCGGTTTGAATCCTAACAGTTCCTGACATACACAGATTTGGGCTTTATTTTGGCAGATTAAACCGTTGGAGAAAAGATGGTGCTAGTGAAGAAAGATAGATAAAATAACAAACAGCCTGGGAAAGATGTTCAAAGATAACTTTATTATGCATGGGCAGTAAAGGAGAAGACTGGACAGTATGCTTCAACTTTCATAGGACAAGTGATTGAGGTGACAGAGATGCAACAAAGAAAGGGCTGATTTGTGCACACAGGGCATTACACCAGTGTGTATTGTTTATTTATTATTTATTACATTTAAATTCCCCCCATCTTGTTGTTTAGGGCAACTCTGGGTGGCTTGAATTGTTGATTTCAGTTTTACAGATTATGTGAATCCAGCCACTGTGGATTATCAACAGTGGTTTTATGGTTCAGCAGTATATATGAGAGCCAGTTTGGTGTAGGGGTTAAAGCACCAGGATAGAAACCGGAAGACCATGTGTTCTAGTCCCGCCTTAGGCTTGAAGCCAGCTGGGTGACCTTTGTGAGTTGCTCTCTCTCAGCCCTAGGAAGGAGGCATCTGCAAGCCACTTCCGAAAACCTCTGCCAAGAAAACTTCAGGGACTTGGCCAGGCAGTTTCCAGGAGTTAAGACTAACCTGAAAGTACCAAAAAAGAGAATTCAACAAATTGTAACGTGGTGAAAGACTAGGGTTAAAACAAACTGTAGCCTAGAGCAATATGTGAACATGTCTTGTAGCTGTTTGTGCATAATTAATTTATGAAAATCAAGTCGTGCTTAATCCAGTGTAAATGGACATAAACATCATTTTGAATTATTACATTTTGTTTAATTCCACTTCTTTTAAGATCTAGAAGAGGAGTGGGTCTCTTTATTTTGAAGGTTGCTGGAAGAGAGGGACTAGTTGAAAGTCACTCAGAAGAAGAGTGGGATTTGCACTTATATCTACCCAATACTATAGTGCAGGGATCCTTAACCCCCGGTACGTGCACCAGCACCGGGCCACGGCATGCCAGAAACCAGGCCATGCGAAACCCCATCTGTGGGATGCAAGCAGCACACTAAATAATGCCCTGTCCGGTCTGTAGAAAAACCTCTCCCCAAGGAACCGGTCCCTGGTCCCCAAAAGGTTGGGGGCCACTACTATAGTGTGTACATTATCAGAGTGCTTAGCCATAGGACCATGTGAACCTCAGTATCGAACCTAAGCAATAGCAGTTAATAGATTTCGGTTCTTGCAGCATTAAAGCAGATTTGCAGCAGGGATTTTTCTTCAGGAATGTTTCACAGTGAGAAGGGGATATTTAGTGAGCAGGCAGAGGGGAGAAGATGATGTTGGCCAGTTGGCACAACTACTTCTTGGCCTTCAAGGAAGCCTCTGAGGCTCCTGGCCTCTCTGCCTTCCTTCCGTCATGGACATCCGTCTCCTGTTTATATTTTTAATAACAGGCTGGGTCAATCAGATGGTGGGAATCTATTTCTTTTGTATTCCTCTCTTTAAACTTATTAAGATGGTTTGTGTCAAATTAGGGCTAGTGAATTCTCATTCTCCTGCACAGCAAGTAGTTCTAGATTTTAACAGCCTTGGTCTCCCAAATTTTATCATTTGTGGACAGAGTATATTATTAAATAAATGATTAGGCACAAGTCCTAAGGGTGAGGGACAGACCATCATCACCAATAGATTTTGTGTAGCTGTTACTCATTTCAATGGTGAAAGTTAAGAGATAGGATTGGGCCCCCTGCTAAATTAGTAAAGTTTTTTTACACTTGTTTTTGTCTTGGCAATTAACTTTTTTAAAAATTATTCAAATGGCCAATTCTAAGTAATGTACAAGTTTTAAAAAGTACAAAAACAAAACAGCATTATACAGTATAATATTGTGATAGAATAAGATGTTCTGATTGGAAGAGAATTGTAACATTTGTCCATTGTCCAAACCATACAAATCCTGCCTAATTATGATGCCAAGGAGTGGGTCCAATTGCCTTTTTTTTATAATAGATTAAAGGATAGATCTTCCAGATAATGGGAAAGGTTGTTGGATGTAGCTGATGTTGTATTTGTGCTATGTGGACTGAAATGCTATGTGAATTCAGGCACTTTGGAGGAGGAATCTGCAGCTGAAGATCTGACAGAAGCAATCCGGTTAAATACAGATTAAATACATTAAATATATTAAGGTATTAAATATATTAATAAATTAATGTATTAAATTAATATAATAAATATAGATTAAATACTAAATACAGATTAAACCTGGCTCAAAAACAGTAACTGTGAGAGGGGCCTTGGAGTCCTAGTGGACGATCACTTGAATATGAGCTAGCAGTGTGTGGCAGCAGCCAAAAAAGCTAATATAATCCTTGGTTGTATAACAGAATCATAGAATCAAAATCACGTGAAGTATTGGTACCACTTTATAAAACCTTTAATAAGACCACACCTGGAATACTGCATCCAGTTTTGGTCACCACGTTACAAAAAAGATGTTGAGACTTTGGGAAAAAATGCAGAGAAGAGCAACTAAAATGATTAAAGGGCTGGAAACTAAAACTTATGAAGAATGGTTGCAAGAACTGGTATGGCTAGTCTAGAGAAAAGGAATAGTGGGGACATGATAGCAGTGTTCCAAAATTTGAGGGGCTGCCAAGGTCCCTTCCAGCTCTATTCTGATTGATTGAAGGTTCAAAAGGGAAGATCTACAGAAGGAGTGGCTGATGAGAAAAACTGCAATACTTGGAGGGGAAAAAACTGGGAGTGAAATGAGGGAAGTTTAACTAAAGGGAAGGAATTACAAGGAGCCCAGGAAAGAGTTGTTTTTTCTTCCTCCTCTGTAGGCTAAAAGGCAGGCTTGAGTAGTGAAGGTATTGAAGCTGCCAAATGAAATGAGCATATCAAAGTAGTGTTAGACAGACCCACGTGAGTCAAGAAAGGTGAGACAGTTAAGAAACTATCAAAAACTCCATATTGAAATGCCTGTCTAGTTTGTTCAGCTAAGACCATTATATTTTAGAAATAAACACAAAAACACAAGTGGGAAAAGGACTTTTGGCTTCGGTTTGTTTGCATGGTGTCCTATATTTGTCCGTGGAAAGAAGCCCAGAGAAAACAAATCTTTTCCAGTCAAGTAAAAAATCGGATTTGGAGGAGAGAGAAGAATCCCTACACACACGCAAAACAAAATGAAGAAAAAAAAGTAGAAAGTAAGAAAGATGATCTTGACAGAAATGTGCAAGAACCATTACCTAGGCAAAAGGGATTGAAATGTGTTTTTTTTAAGCCCAGAGCAACAAGTTACACGCCTCCGTGATTCACTGGAGTATAAGGAGGAGGAGGAAGTAAAGCCAGCCAAATTTTGCCAATCTCAAGAAAAGTAGCTTACCCTTCATGTAGAGTTGATTACCTGGTCTGGTCTACCAAGTAGAGCTGACAAAAAAAAAGACATTCAAATATAAAGTTTGAATGGACTTTTCAAGTCTTATTTTTAAAAAAGGTGTTTGTATAGGAGGATGAGGTACCCTGATTAATAAACCTGTAAATCTCAGATATTTTTTTAGTCTGTTTACAAATCCATCCAAAGTGTCACATAGACGTCTAGAAGCTTCCTGCACTGAAAATGAATAAAAGACCTGTTATGAGGAAGTTGTTGGACATTACTAATGTTGCATTTGTGCTGTGTGGTCTGGAGGTGTGATGTGAATCTGGAACGTGGAAGTGCTAACCTCCGCCCCCCCCCAAGTCTTCTGGATTGAGGCCCCTCTCAAGATGGCCCCCACCTGGCTATTTGTTTACAAGACTGGCTCTTCACTGAGGCATTCAGTGTGAGAAAATGAGATCCCTTCCTTTATCACTGTTTGCCATCTTTTATCTTTATTTTTTTAATGTTTTAATGATTTTATTATAATTTCTTTGATGCTGCCTCCCAGAGTCATTGAGAGTTGGCCTATATACACTCTAGAAATTCCAAGTTTGCATAAAGTTCAAATACCTGTTGGAAATGGTATTTCAAATACCTGTTGGAAATGCGAGCAACAAGAAGGGACATTGTACCATGCTTGGTGGATGTTTAAAAAAAAAACCCTAAAAATTCTGGATTCAAATGCATACATTCAGAGCATTTTACAGATTAATATACAATTGAGACCAGAGGTCATTCTTTTGGGATTGATGGGCATACAACTGGAAAAAGCCATGGAATTTTGTTTTTGTATATGATAACAGCTGCAGTATTATTGTATGCACAAAGAGGGAAAGATTTACAAATACCTACAATGGAGGAACGGTTGGTGAAGATGGAATTCACAGAGATGGCTAAATTGACTTATTTAATTAGAAAAAAAGACAATATCCACATTTATTGCTGACTGGAAACCTCTTACAGACTTTATGTATAAAACAGGAAAAAATAATTTGTGGTTTATGGTTTTTATGATTAGATAGGATAGAAAGAAGAGAGATATGTAACTTTATAGAAAGAGGTAAATTTATAATTTTACTTATAATTAATTGCTCTAAGGAAGATCTTTTTTCTTTCTTGCACTTTTAACTTTCTTTTTGATTTTATCTTTTTTTCTTTATATCAGTTTGTATTATTAGTTTTTAATGTTCTTTTATAAAACTTTTAATAAAATGATAAAGTTGGGTGACATATACATTTAATATATTTGTATTATTATTAAAAAATAAAACAGCATTTTGTAAAGTCTCAGTTGCTGTATGAAGACATGATTTCTGACATGACCTTTTACCACAGTATCTGTTTTTAGGACACTTTTCATTAGAAACCCATGTGCTACAAAATTCTTTTTTTTTTTTGAAAGCCACCTGTGATTTTCAACACACATAAGCATATGATTTTTTTTGTGTATCTTACTGTTTAAGATATTTTTTGTGAAATGGAACTAGCTACTGAGTTATACTGTTTTGCCTGCCATAATAGTTTTATCAGTTTGTGAAGAAGGACATATTTGATGTTTGTGGAGCAAAATATAGAAATGCTTGCTGCCTTTGATGTACTGGGGTGTGTGTGTGAAATTTAAATGTTAAGTAACTAGAGACAGAATGACAGTAGAAGAGTTTTACTATGCTTTTAAGTTTTCACTGTTTCACATGTAAAAAACAGAGGACAATATTACTATCAAAGATAGAAAACATCAAGATACTGTTCCAGCAAAAGTGAGGCACGGTAGAATCTTCTCAAATTTGTGTTGAATTAAGGAAATGTCAAGTTCTGATTTTTATCGGAGCTGCTGGACTGGATCAGAGGGTTAAGCTTTCCCGCTGCACTATTTCTCTATTCCACCCCGCACCCTCCACCCCAGGCCAGCTGCTGTAAGCTTGTGGGGGGGGGGGAG
>JANHJO010007595.1:141077-152648 GCA_032468235.1 Pseudoxyrhopus heterurus | reverse complement strand
CTGTAAGCTGAAGCGAAGGAGGAGGTTGAGTGCTTCTGCCCGAATCACGTGGGACGGCGAGGGGAAGCGGAATGGAGCGATCCCTCCGATTTCTCAATTGGAAGCGCTTTTGTTGCGTGGCCGCAGCGATGCTTTTTGCAAACGGGAGGGGGAAACTTCGGGCGCAGAGGCTCTTCTCCCGCCCGTCCCGCGGCTGCTGTCAGCTGCCTCTTGAATGCATGCAAAACAAACAAGCCTTAACCTTGTGGCTGATGCGCGTGCTTCCTCTTCCTCCCATTAGTTGTGTTGGAAGAAATATCCTTCTGGGTTGATTAAAACATAAAAGCTGTCATACATGGTGTTGCGTTTTATCTCCCAGAATCTGGTTTTTTTTTATGTGCCAAGTAATCTAGCTTCTGATTTTCCAGCGAGTAATGCGACTCGAGTCTAGGAAAACGTAGGCCGCACTCAGGAAAAATCAGTCGAGGCTTCACAGCAGCAGAATACACGGCAGACAGGAATAGTTGTCTATATGTGTATTCGGAAGTGAATTTAGTTGTTTTTGATGGGAACTCTTCAAGATGGCTTTGGATTTCCTTCCAATTAGATTTTTATTTTCACGTTTGGCATATTTGTGCAAGTTTACATTCTTTTTTCCTTATTTGGAAACTTTATGGAAGAAACCTTGCTTATCTAATAGTTCATTTGTCATTTTCTTAACTGCTGGTGACCTCTTGGGTTTGGTGGGATGTTTCTTGCAGTGTGTATATATATATATATATATGTGTGTGTGTATGTGTATATATACATACATACACATACACATACACATACATACATACACACATACATACATTATGAACAGGCTGTTCTATTTCTAGCTTTGAATAACCCTGAACAATAGAGAATTGGCCCCTCAAGTTTCTGTTTCAACTTCCATTTTACCAATCTGTTATTTAGAAGTTTCCTTTCTTTTAGTGCCCAGTTGATTGCGTTGGCAATTTTCTGGTTACATATAAATCTGAAGCCATATAAATCTGGTTACATATAAATCTGTTTCCAATTAGTTCAGAGAAACCTTGCATTTTTAGGATTAGTTTGAGGTCATCTCTAGTAGGTTCAGTTAATAACGTATCCTTACTTTAATATTTTCTCCTGTTTTCCTGATTGTATTTTGCATCTCATCTCACAGAGAAAAATAGCATGCCCCAGGGCAAAATCGATTTTACATCCTTGCATTTTCATCCACAACCATTATGAGGAGGAACTTTTTGAGGTTTCTTAACATCGTTGAAATTATACTTTCTATTACACGCACACATAACCTGCTTACGTATTCCTTCCCCTGTTCTATTTAATAAATTTGCATTTACATGATTATCTTGGTTCTGTTTCACAAGATATTTGTTACTCTGTGTTTATTTTTTTACTTTTCAGCTCCCCCGTCTTGGCACAAAGGTTTGCACAAAGAAACAGATAAGCACAGTATTTCTCTTTTATATCTCTGGATTTAATTTTCTCCTATGTCTGCTTATCTTTTTATCATGTTCTGTTTTCTTGTGGTCTCTTTCTCCTTCATCCTCATTTGGCTGGTCAGCAACATTTTGACCCTCATCCCCCTATTGATGATTCATCACAAAATGGAAGGTCAGTTTTTTTTCAAGGGCCCAATTTGTTTGCTTTTATTATCCTATTTAGATGAAACTCCAGAATGATGCAAGCTTTGAGGGCCTCTACCAGGTTTTGTGCCAATAAATTAGTTTTGGAGATTGCTGCATGGCCACCTTCCTGCTTTGCAACTTTCTCACCTAAGGTGATTTCTAGGGTGGCCACTGGAGAATGTCAGGATGATTGCTCTTGGAAATTTTTAATATTCATGTTGAGGCTGTTATGGGTGGGCAAACTTTGGATGTGATGACTGTAAAACTCAATTCGACATTATCCAACATTTAGAGTAAGTCATGGTTTTGTTTTAGTCTTCGTCTTGGGACATGAAAAGGATATTCTGGTTACCATGGAAGTAAAAGTGATGTTTGCTCATTGTCATGGCCAGGCCAATATGTAGTCAAGTTTTATCCCACATAATCAAACTGTTCTTGTGGAGTGGGGATTGCTCCTTGACGTTTGCAGATTCTGAAAGATTCCTGAATACTCTGTGGAGATTCTCATCTCCGTGTCCTAAATCCAGCTGAAGATTTCTACAATGGTTGAGGTTAAGAAAATTGCCCTGAGTGACAAAACACAAGGATACTTACATGATCAGTCCCAATCATAGCAACCTGTAGAGCTTGCTCTGTTTTCTGGGAACTTCTGAGACTTTGAGATCAATGGGATAAATATTATAGCACATAATAAAGCCAGAGTGTACTACTGGTTGGAGCTGCAAAGTTGGCAACTTCATACGGGATTTCTGTACCAGTCCTAAATATTAACCTATCCCCTGTGCTCACTTTTTTTAGCATAACTAGTGCATTACAATCTTTGAAATGTTATCTTTCCATTTTCATTGGACAACCTCTAATTAGAGAGTATATATGATCTGTTTCACCATGGACCAAAGTTGTGTCTCAGCAAGATAAGATAAGAGAGAATTTATTGGCCAAGTGTGATTGGACACACAAGGAATTTGTCTTTGGTGCATATGCCCTCAGTGTACATAAAGAAGAGAAAATAAAAATAAAATGCATTCATCAAGAATCATAAGAATCATAGATATAACACTTAGTTATAGTCATAGGTTACTAATAAGCAATCAAATCATATCAGGAAACAAATAAAAACAATATAAATTGTAAAGATACAAGCAACACGGATGAACGCTCCTTCTGTGTTCATCAGATCCTTGAAAGAAGAGGGGGTTTGATGGCTTCATCCCTCTTCAATTTTGCTTTTTTATATACAGTAGAGGGAAGTAAATATACCCAATCCTGTTCATTCTACTGTACTTTAAACACAGTGTTTTTTTTTCTGTTAACAGATCCTTTTGGTATTTTGTCAGAACAGCAGTCAGCTGATAGAAGAGAGCAGAGGAAACTTGTGTTCTTTCCACAAAGTATCTCTAGGCTTCTGGTTGAAGTGTAAGGGTTTTTTTTAACTGTCTTATGCTGCATGAGTGCACATACACACACTAGCAAACCCCCCGCCCCGCCCCTTTTGTGGAGGGCTGTTGCTGTGCCAGGGCTCTCTCTCAAAGCCCGGTCAGCCACCTATTCATGTTATCTGTTGGAAAGTACTGTTTGCAAATGTTGGAGAGTAGGAATTATTTCTTAATGCCATACAGTTACGGCTTTTGTTCTATCATTGTCACAATTAGCAATGGACTTTTAAGTGGAAGAGGAAGGGTAGCTGGGTGACTTTGCACCTCTCTTTTTATAGCTATTCTTCTGTTTTGGGGTTAATTTTGCAAATGGCCAAATACATGTGGCCAGTATGTTCTTGGATAGTAGGAGCCAGCCATTTTATTTATTTTGTGTAGGAAGTGAAAAAATATTCGTTGTTCCAGAATCGACAAAGGATGGGATGAGTTTCACCCTGAGGGAGATGGGCAGTTTCTACGTTTGATAAATAAATAAATAAATAAGCAAATAAATGCCAATTTATTTTTTTGGGGGGGGATCCACTCTCCTATTGGTCAGTTATTTATACCAATGGTAGCATCTGGTCAACCTCAGTTGATCTTGAAAATCTAAGCAATGTTGTGTTGTTTAAATTAAATTTTAAAAAATGTGGAGAAGATTGGAGGAAGAAGATATATTAGGTGTATTTATAAAATGTTGAATCTGGATGGGAAACCACTAGGAATTCCCAACATCCAGGGAGAAGGCAGCAGCACACCAACTTCTGCATTGTTGGCATGAAAGCTACATGGATGTGTCAAGCTTGACTTGAGAAAGTTGTTATCTTTACAGGTCAGATGGAAGAAGAGCATCGCTTTGGTGTTCTAAAGGCTGCAGGGGTGAAGATGAAGCACATCAAGCTTCATGAAACATGAAGGAATTGGGGGACAGAAATGGTGGAAATGCCCCAAAACTGGGTTTCTTGCCTGTCATGCATCATCAAGTAGCCATACAGCAGAATTTATTTGAGTGGCTGAAGATTTTCCAGGATCTATACTGGTGTACAGCTGTTCAACCTACCACATACTCTCTGGATGATTCATATAGTACTAGCCAAGAGATTTGAGTGCATGAAGAATGGTGCACATGGCCTTAAAGGTACATCTACTGTTAAATAAATGAAGAAGTTCACATAAGTCAGTCTTTTTTTACCATATTCCTATGACTCCCAGAATTCTAAAAATACTGTTTTGAAAATATTACTACTTTTCAAAAGGTATTTTAATATACATACCGGTATATTGGGATTCCAGTAGTACAAAGCAGCAGTACATTGCTGATCATGAAATCACCAGCTCATGTAACATTAAAAAAAAATTGCTAGGATTTGAAATTACAAAAATGCCTGTATGTTGCTGTTGATAAAACAAGCACTAATGAGCAGCCTCCAGTGTTGCATGAATTAAGCTCTGCACAGTGGGATGTTTACTTCACACTCTCCCCCTTGCCTCCTCCATGTGCATCTTTGAAACATGCTACAAAAGCCTGAAAGACTTTCCAAAGCACAGGATAGCACATTCAGGAGAAGCCAGCCCTCTCCACACACACCACACACCACATTATGCAGCAGTGGAGCAAGTTTATTGCTCTTCTCCCAGCGAAATTATTTTGCTTATGTCAGCAGTGCGCAGCTTCCTTTACTGAGGGTTATATTTGGCCTTTGACTGATGTGTGCTAAAAAGTAATTACATTTGGGAGAAAGAAGTGGGCAGGACCAGAATGAAAAGGAAATAAAATTTAATTTAAATGTCCTCCATGTGGCAGCGCCTGTCCAACTTTGCTTGCCCTTGGAAGCTAAACACTGTTGAGTTGGATACTAGTCTGACAGATAAATAAACATATGTCTATGAGAGGCCACCAGGATACCCTATGGTTAGAGACTGGGAAGTGGAAGAAAAATCATGGACAAGAGCATTAGAAAACGCCTTGCCCAGTTGCCCCAATATCCTGCATTGATATATGCCCATAGTGTCAGTGTATCCCCTCACAATAGTATCAAAGAGAAAGGAAGCTTTTCTGCAGAATAAATTTGAAATTAATCACAAATTAAGATAACTCCTCGGTAGCTATTTTTAGAGCCATATCCATATCCTAGATTTTTGAACCAACACACATCCTGGTTTAGATCAATAGTTAAGGCGGGGGGGGGGGGTTCCCTCTAGCATTTACTTTTCATACAGGAATTCCAGGAACAAACAAAGCCCCGGTTCCTCATGAATTATGCTGGACAAAATAATTTTGAAAATAATGCATTACTTCAGACAAGATACATTGACATTGGTGCACTTTGCCACTTCAGTTATTCTTAAATATTCAGAGGGGAAGATCAAAGGAATATACTTAACTGGAGTTTGGGGATAGAAATGGAAATACTGTGCAATTGTACTTCTTTTCCTTACAGGAATTTTGCCTTGAACACGGGGATATTCAAGGTTATTCTGAGGGCTGGTAAAGAAACAATCCTTGAGAATGCTTCCATGCTTTATTGGCACAGTGATACGGGGCCAGCAATTTTCCTATGTTCTGCCCTCTACTAGATATTGCTGATTGGGAGAGCCACAGAAGGTTTCCCTGTGCTGTTCCAGGGACTCTATACACTCTGCACTCGGAGCCACACCATTATTTCAATTTTTATGACTGCCCACTCACACACGGTTCTAGGTAGTTTGCATAGGTTAAACCAATCAGCACAATCAACTAAAATACTGTATTGTGGAACACATACAGAACAGCGCACAGGCAAAAGAGCTGAGCCTTGGCATGCGATCAACCATGTAAAAGTGGAATTTGATAGCACAGAGCCATGCAGTCACTTCTTTGCTCAGACTTACGTTTTTTCACTTGGATTCTGCTCTCTGCTTCTTACTCTGGTTCACTTTTCTATCTCTGGTTCCTTACCATCTGTCCTTGTGCCAGTGGAGATCAGCCAACATAGTAAGTGACAATGGTTGATGTACTTAGACTACCCCGCAACTGTGTCCCCGGGCTGGTTTGTATACAGTGTTAGAATTTACTTCAACCAGTGTTTGATGATACCTGCTACACATGGTCAAAATCTTTGCCTTGCTCATCTCCATTTGTTCCTCTTCCTTTCTCTCAGGCATATTCCTCAGTGTTTCCTCTGGAAATAAATGAAAAGAAACCACATTTTAGCTCTGTGAGTTGCATGAGAAAGGTGTTGCATTATGTGCCATGTTTTCATGCATTATGCATTGGGATTCTCACAAGCTTTGACCCTTCCCACTGTCACCAGCAGAATTGTCTTGAGTGGAATAGTCACTGGGGTATATGGGTATTATTACACCTGTGAGTCATTTAATTAGCAGATACACCTGTTAGACAACTGTCCTTAATAACTGCAATTTATTACATATTGTTAGTACCCCTTTCAGGGATTGTCTCATTTTATGTATACTTGACATTTCTTCCAACAGTCCACTCCTCCTCCTCCTGCGCAGCCAGAGGTAATGGGAGAAACACAGTACTTTTTCCTCCTGCATATATAAAACTGCATGGCACTTGTGAGCAGGCAGGCTGAAGCAAAGCAAAAGATGTTGTGTGTTTGCTTGCACTGGCACTGTGCACAGAAGATTTGGACATGGTCCAAGCTGACAGAGAAGCCACTGGGTGGGGAAAATAGCAGGGATGTGTGTGTGTGTGTATATACGCGCGTGTGTGCATGCATGCGTGCCCATGTGTAAATCAAGCTAATCTGGAACTTCTTCAGCCAATCCAGGAGTTCAAATTCCAAAATCTAGGCTGTTGCCATTGCCACATGAGGAATTGGAGAAAGGATCCATCAATCCAGTATTTGTATTGTATAGTCCTATTTCTGGCCTGGTGAATGCATTCAGCACTAATGAACTAACTAGAGTCTGAATTCAGCAGACTAGGGATTGCATATCAGCGCTATATTACACATCCAATTAAGCATGTATTCCTGATTTTAATAAATAGCATTCTCTGGAAAGGAGCACCCTCCTCGGCGTGGGTGGGTAAATTAACTCTTTCCTTCCATGCTGCACTGCAAAGAACATTCCCTTCATTGAAGCCAATTTCTGACCTGGGAAGAAATGCCTGTTAGCACCAACAAGTAATCCATGAATGGAAGGAGACTGTTATCTCTTTTCTGGATTGACCCATTCTCTCCTGTCTCTTCCCTGTTAAGTTTCTTTCTTCACATATTTAACCTCCAAGATTTGAAATCAGCCTAAGGAGAAATGGCACAGAGGTAAAAGTAGTATGTCCATTGTTACCGACATAATAAATAATTAGTAGTATTAATTGAACCTCTCCAGCAAATACTTGCACGAGTCATTTCTATTATTGTTTATATGACTGCCTTTGAGATCTGTCTTTGAAAAATATAGAGTAAACTAACTGTCACGCGTAGACACCACCAGTTCTCTGGGTCTAATGGACTCTTATGTGCCAGCAACATGCCTCATTGCTACCCTTAATATGTAACATAACAGCATTTGGCAGTAATATTGATCATTCAGTATTAAAATGAAAGAATCCACCCCTGTGCACAAGCTTTCCTTTATTATTCCTGAAGAATTTATGCCACAATCCCGAGACAGAACCAAAGGTTAAGGCCAGTGTTTTGGCATGCTTACAGCAACACCAGATTCTGTCTGAGCTCCGGTCAGTTTCTGGGAGGAATATCAGACAGGAACTTAGGTTTATGGTTTACAGGAGGAGTAGTAGGTAACTTTTAGGTACTCAACTCTAGCTGATGAAGCCTGAGGCTACAAGAGTACTTAGTATTACTTAATTATATAACTTTGTAGATCATCCGGATGGAGGAACCCCCATCATCCTTAGGTACTACGGATGATCTACGAAGTTGCAAAAGCTACCATAGGCCATCTTTATTTGAATCTCAGTCATCTTTACGAACAGTCCTGGTGCTGGTTTCTCCTAAATTGCAAGAAAGATAGGACAAAAGCAGGTGCCCACCGATGCATTTAGTAATGGTAGGCTCGCTGGTGTATCCTTTCCTTGTCGGTGAGCTACACCACAGCCATAATGTGCTAATGCTGCTACAGGTCGGTTTTGTGAAAGGTTATTTCACGACAATGGCATTTCCTCCAATGAGGACTTTCTGGGTTTTACATGAAGGCGACGAATAACGTGAAAACCATCTGTCTCACTAAGGGACAAGAACACCCTGATGATCTGGAAAGGTAAAATTCGGGGACGTTACAAAAACCTGCTATCTTCTCCCGAGCTTCGCAATCGCAGCCAGGAGTTTAAAAAGAGCTTAAAAAGCAGAGCTGGACGAAAAGGAGTGGGTGAAAGCGGGGGAGGCCGGCGAGGCGCTAGCAGGAGAGCTGAAGCGGCTTTGGCTTCGGTGTTTATTTTTTGCAGGGCTCCGACTGGGGGCGTGTATTTAAATAGAGCCGCGCAACCAATGCGCGCCGAGGGGTTGGACCATGAGGGCAGCTTGTTTACAACAGATCTTTCCGAGCTGTTCTAACCCGGCCGGCAAGGAGGAAGAAGGCGAGAAGCAAAGCCTGGCGTCGGGAGCACGTGGAGTCGCGCGCGCGGGAGAGACGGCCAGGCCTCCCCGTCCGCTCCCCCTGCCGCCCGCCCGCCCGCCCCGGGAGGAGCCGTCTGCAAGGTGAGATGGTGGGTGCAGCGACGGAGCTGGACAGGCCCTGCCAAAGTCCACCGTGCACTGGCGGGGCTGGTAAATAAATGAAGGCAAGACCGTGGGTGCTCGCTGCAGAAAAGGTGGCAGCTCTTGCGAAAGGACAACCGAAGTGGGGGCTGGCTCGGAGCAAAGGTCCAATATAGTTCCGAACGACGCGTGCAAAGGTGGCTCTCGGAGGGAGCTTTTAAGCGGCTGGAGGGCGGCGACTTACTGTCGCTGGTTTTGTGCTTAATCGGTCAAAGCGGCTATTGGCAGATATATTGCTTCTGCATATGCAGGATCCATTATTAAATTTACAGTAGTTACTTCATCTGCCTGGAAGCGATCCAATCCTTTTGGATTCCTCTTAGAAGCCAGCGGCCATTGCTTTGTCTGAGGACTGAGAGCTCCCCGAACTGCTTAGGCTCGAAGTAAAAAAGTGCAATTTTGGTTTTGACGATCTCCACGATCTGCCTCAATACACATTCTCGGCTTCTAATGTTTTAAGAGAAAGCTTCCCGGGCTTACTTTCTTCATATTTTGCGCATTTTCAATAGCTGGCTGACATGTTCAACCGCTTTTCCTCGGCCCGCCCCCCATTCCAATTACTGTTTGCCTAAATTAAGCTCTTTCCCCATGAAGAAAAGCAGAATCTCCGCCTTTTCTAAGGGCGCAGCTGCAGGTGCATTCGACCACCAACCTCTGCAGACAGCGTGTGTATTGGCTATGCTGGCGGAGGAAGATGATTGTGTAGCCTAACGTTCAGTAGGCACAGGGTTGGCAGAGGCAGTTTTAGCTGTTTTCCAGAGAAAGCAAACTACAGCTACATAATCATTTATTACTTTTCTGGATGTTTGTACATTAATGCCTGCATATATTTTGCTTCTACTGTCGTCTTAAGTAGAAAGTGAACTAACCCCTTGTTTCACTAAGATTGATTAATGAAAATGTCTTGATTTCCTTTATTTTACAAACAGGTATGTTTGGTCTTTGAGACTTTTAACTCACTTAAAAACACTTTGTAGCTCATCTCCTCAAAGGAATCATAGTGTGCAATTACAGAAGTTCTTCCATAAAATTTGGGGGGGGAACCATTTGTATGCCAACTTATTGACAGCCTCAACTGTGTAGACAGAAAGCCCCATAGCAGTCTTTCTGAATCCTCCAGATAGGTTGGACTGGAATTCCTAGAGCTTCCAGCTTCTAAAATTTTAGGAATTGCAATTCCAATACATCTGGAGGGTGCCAGGTTGGGAAAGACTGCTTTAGATAGCAAATGGATGGTGGAAAGGGATTATTACTTCAAGTTAAAGGAAGGCAAACAGTGGCCCGCAGAACACATTCAATCCCCGAACCACATTTTTTGCAGGTGTCAAAGCTGTGTTTGTCTGTATCTGGATTTTTGAACAGCATAATGGCCCCCAAACCCAGCACCATTTGTGGTAGAAAAAAAACACAGGACTGTTAATCTAAATCGTAAAGTAGGCCTGGCATACTTTGGAAGACAAACTATTCTTTCCTCTTCAACTGGGAAAAATGGAGAATTTTTACTCCACCGAAGTTGCAGATAAGCCTCTACTCACTTTATGACTTGCCACTGCAGCTTTCCAATAGTTTATCCTCCATTTCTCAATTTAATAGAATAGATACACCCCAGTTCTCTTCCTTGTATTTGTGAAATACCTTGCTTCTTGGTGATCATGCTGGATAATGTCTGGATAATGTATCGTGTAACATTAGGTACAATATATAGCTGTCAGTGACTTTCATTTACAATTGGCACATGTTTGATGCTTTAAAGAAAAATTGGGAGGGCCCCTAGCTTAGACATAGACCCTTTTTGGCATATAGAGGGGCCCACATTCAAACCCTGATATCTCCAGTGAAAAGAAGAATCAGATGATAACATTTATAGAAGACTTTTCTCTGGAAAATAGTTGCTGGTCCAAGTTGATAGTTAATAGTCTTTCCTGGCATAAAGCAGCTACATCAATTTAGGAAAAACTAAGACTTCTTAATGGTGAGAACTATTTTATAACAGTGTAAAATGCTTCAGACCAGCCCATGTATGGCCCCTTTATGTTTTACCTGTGCTTTGAGACCTTGTTTGAAATTCAGTGGCAAAATGGCTGCACTATGGCAGCTCAAATCGGTCGCTCTTCTACACTGGGAGGGCGAAATCAACAGAACTGGACTTTCAGTAAACCATACAACATAGGAAACGATATAGCCCTGGAGCATAGATTTTATACAGTAGCTCTAACTTCAATGAGCCATGTCATCATATCTGCCCGAAACAGTGGAGTTGTGAAAATTCTCCAACTTTTTGGGATCTCAAGAAAGATTCCAAAGCTGCTTTAACTGGAAGCTAGTATCTGCAAAACATGTCTTCAATATTGGTGCTTACTCTCTCCCAAATAATTGTACTAGTTAATCCAAGCTAGTGTTCCAACTTTTTTTTAATCTCCATTTCAAGGTACCTAAGTTTAAGTCTATCTAGGTAAAACTGAATTGATAAACACAACTATGATATACAAAACAGCCCTTGAAAAGGTTACCTGGTTGTCTGATCCAGTTCAGTCTTTTTTTTTAAAAAAAAAATTCAAATAACCTTATTTTTAAATGCAAATGAAAAATTGTTCTGTTTTTGCCCTGCAGTTAAGAATACGGAATGTTTCTTAGAAGACCAAGGAAGGAGCTCTCCAACATTGGAGAAACTGATAAATATAAGGTGTCAAAAGTGTCACGTTTTAGCTTGGCAGCCCCCCCCCCTTTTTTTTTCTTCAAAGTTTTCTAAGCTCTTTCATTGCTTCCTTGAGTCTTGAGCTACACTCCATC
>JANHJO010007595.1:97382-116342 GCA_032468235.1 Pseudoxyrhopus heterurus | reverse complement strand
CCCCCAACAATCTGGGTCCTCATTTTACCTACCTCGGAAAGATGGAAGGCTGAGTCAACCTTGAGCCTGGTGAGATTTGAACTGCTAAATTGCAGGTAGCTGGCAGCTAAGTACTAATTATTAAGTACTGCACTCTAACCATTGTGCCACCACGGCTCTTGGTTGTTTCTCTATCTCTAGAGAATTTTAAGATGTTGGATAGATGCCTCCCAGTTTAATTGATTTTTGTGCACATTGAAGGTTAGGATTCTTCAGACCTTCCAGCTGGGGAATTCTGGGAATTGAAGCCTACCCACATACCTTAAAGTTGCTCAGTTTGAAAAGATGGTCCTTGTGGTCTCTTTCAACTCTATGATTCTTTTATTTTCTTGAGTGGCTATTTCCATTTGCCATATCCCTTACCTCTTGGCTCATGCTTCAAAGCCTGAAGATAAGGATTTAATTGGGCTATGATGTATGAAAACTAGCACAACACTTGTGGGATATGTAGAGAAAATATACCAGAACATTGATATGCCATTATGAAATGAGGAAGGTGTAGTTCCTATAGGTAGGCTGCTGTTTGCACATAGGTTGTGTAGCTTCACAAATCACCAGAAGAACGCCCACAGGTAGAGGCCAGTTCATAGACTCTGTTGGGTGTGTATCTCCCCCCCCTCCTCAATTCTTTAAACTTTCGTCCCTCTTTCTCTTTTTTCCAATCAATTTTGGGGGCTAGAATCCAGGAGAGGGGGCTGTAAGCTCAGCATATTACATGTCAGAGAGAAGAAGTCAATACTGATTGGCTGATATTCTTAGATAAATTGTGGTATTCAGGGAGATGAGCTAATTTTGTGGCTGATTTGAATTGTGAGTTGCTTCTCATAGTTAGATTTGTTTGAATACCCAGCCTAGCCTACAGTCCTAATACTTCCTGATCCTTCTCTACCAAAATACTACTAAGTTTAAATACTTAGGTTTTTGAGTGCTACCACCTATCGTGGCAAGGGTCCCCAAATGTAGGAATGGGATTGTGAGGATAGACTGATAGGTGGGAAAAGGGTACTGCCCCACCCCTCTTTCAGACCACCAAATCTCTTTAAATATCCTTTTGCCTACCAAGTTTGATCCAAATTTAGTGTTTTTGCCATCTCCTATTTACTCAGGCTATAATTACAAACTAGGAAGAAGATCATGGAGAACGTTTTTTTGCAAAATTGTCTGTGAGAAGCCTGTAAGTAGAATCCCTTGAGACTGGCTGTTTGTGGCAAGCAGTAAAACCTTACCTATAATCCCTCCAGCACACCCAGCCATTGGAGAACTGCTAGAAAAACAGCTGGCTGGATTAGGAACGGTGTCTGCAGTCCCCAGTGGAGGGAGGGGGTTGTGTAATCCAACCCCTGGCTGCCGTTTCCAGTTGGATGCTCAGACCTATTACGGGAGTAATAGGCACCAAGAGGAGCCCGTGTCTTTATATGGAGGCACTTCCCATAAGCCTCTTTGGACCCTCTGTGTGTCTGTTTAAAAATAGGAGCTTTCCAGCGTGGGAAATGCAGGTGCTTCACGGTCAAAACTAGGGCAGTCAGGCCTGTTGTAAGTCTGGATGCTGGACTGGCAGTGAAGGTGTGAAAAGGCTTCTGAAACTGAGAAGAGGGGGAATATCCTGTGGCTTTTCCTGCCATTCCCTTCCCGATTCCAATATTACAGAGAAATATTACATATGAAAATATGAATTCATCTTTATTGAATTCAGCGGGACTTTGTCTCAGAAAATGTTTATAGGACTGCAGTCTCAGTAGGTGGTAGAATTTTGTAAACTTACCCTGAGTTGGAAGCTAAGCAGGGTTGGGCCTGGTTAGTACTTTAAAGGGAGGCTGTCAGGGAGCACCAGGGATGTAGGCTAGATTGGAAAATCCACACAACATCCTGGAAGTGGAAGTCTACTTTTGTTCTGTGGCCATGGAAACTGTAGGGCCATGCCCATACAGTCATCTGGAGTCAAGCTTTTTTACTTCTTAGGCACAATTATATTGCATTTTTGGATAAAGAGATAAGTTCAGTACAGGTGTTACATTCAAGTTGCACTAATCAAAATTTGTGCCAGGCTGTTTTTGGATTCTTAAATGTGCTTGGCTATTACACTTTCACACAAAGTTAGGTTTTGGAGCTGGATGTCTGCTTTTGCTTCTACGATGGAATCTATTTGTCTAGAACTCATCTGTTTTTGTTCTGTAAAGAGCAATTCTACTATGTGATTTCTTTCCTCTGCCCTACAGTTTAAAGTCTCTAGTTCTTGGTTCATTATCTCTGTATGATTTACACTTAACATAGTATTGTATGGATCCATTGTGGGAATGTATTCCTTTCTGGCTAGTTTTCCTGGCTGTATTGTGAAAATGTGATCAGTAAATCTCAGTTGAGATTTAATCAGTTCAGAGAATGCCTCAGAAAAAGAGTTGTAACAACAAGATATTCAGCATCAATAGAATGATTTTTTTAAAAAAAAGAACACCAGAAAAGGCACCATTACATTTGATATAAAGGGGAACATGGGCTATTTTTTTATAGAATCTAAGGATAATATAATGTGTCACACCCCCAAAAATAAACAGTATTGTGGCAAAATGTAAACTTCTAGTTTCACACAACATTTAAATTAATGGCTAGGTTTTAACACTTCGAACAATAAACTAAGCAGCCCTGCTTTAGCCTCGTCTAGCAAGTTGTTTAAACCCATCTGGAAGGGGCCATTTCAGCAACTAAGTCCAAAAATCTAATTTAAAGCATCCTTGGCAGACATTTGTCCAGTTTCTGAATGATTGCCTCTAAAGAAGGGGAGATTATCCCTTCCCTTGATAATCAGTTTTACTGCTTTTTTTAACCAAGTTTTTCCTAACATTAAAAAAAGGTAGATTATTGAGAATTATATATCTTTTGTACAAAATCCCATTCACATTCTATATTTTAGAATAGGGCCACTATAAATGAAACACTAAGATAAAGCTATTAATAATCTGTTAGGTTCTTTTGGCTCCCTGTTCCGTTAGTAAATTACAGGAAAGCAAGTTTAGGTGACTTTTTTCAGTTTCTCACATTCCTTGTTCTTAGCAAAATTGATAAGAAATATGAATATTTTTGTGTTTGTTTTAAAACCTCAAATGCTAACAGTAAAAAACAGGCTACTGAATGAAAACACAAATTTTCTTGCTGCATTGTGCATTGGTTGGCAAGCTCTTGGGAGGCAAGGAATTATTATTAATTTTGCTGATTTCCTGCCTACTTTAAGAATAATTTAATCTCTACTGGTCCACCTCTTCTATTCAGTACCACTTTCTTCCATCTGTGCCTCTGTCAAGGATGGGGAGCCATGGCTCTTGGCTCAGAAATTCTGGGAGTTCAGAAGTCATAAAAGGGTAATGGTTTCCCACCCTGGGAAAGTGTAAAAGTGATGAAAGTGCTAAATTGAATAGAGAAACAACTTAACTGCTCAAGAGCTCAATAAAACCGTGATTCACCTGTTTATCCTCTCGTCCTGTCTTCAGCATCCCAAGCAACCTGTGATGCCTGGAAAGAGAGCGGTGACATGTCAGATGGCGGGAGCAGTACCACCAGCGGGCACTGGAGTGGCATCTCCACCCCTTCTCCCCCACACTCGGAGGCCAGCCCCAAGTACTCAAACGAGGCCTTTAGTTCTCCTCGGGCTGATGATGGCTTTGAAACAGACTCGGATCCCTTTCTCTTTGAAGAGCCTGCTCCAAGGAAAAGGAAGGTACATAATGTGACCATAAGATGGGAAAGGAATTGTTCCATAGAAGCTGCAAGTCTAAATATAGATTTCTCCCTATCTGATCAAGAAAGAAAAATATCTATACAAGCCTGCTGTTCCAGAATTTGTATTTTTACTATCAGAGCTACATCATTACTGTTTCTATCCACTCCATTAATTCCTGTTTAATTATTTGTTAGGACTTCGTATGCTGGCTTTCCCTTAAGATCTTATATTGTGTATATCCCTCTCCCTTCCAGTTTTTCACCTAAACAATATCCTATGAGTAGGTGGGCCTGAGGGACAAGTAACTTCCATGCCTGAAGTGAACCTGAACCTGGGACTTCCAAGTCCTGGTTTAACACCTTAATCATGATACCATCCTAATTCTTATTTTTATTGGCAACTGTTTTAACTCTGATTGGCTAATAGTGGAAATGTATTAATTTTGATTTGAATAGGACGTACTTTACATGTCACTTTGATTTCTTTTTTTAGAAAGTTGATATAAAACTGAGCCACCTTTTAGACTTTCTGAGAACTGTTAACTTTAAAAGAATCAAGGGAAGGAATAAAGTGGCACTATCACCAGTAGTTAAGAATTCTGAGAGGTTAAGTTTTGCACAATTTATATATGGCCATGAATTAACCTAGAGTTGTTTTTGTTCTAGAATTCAGTGAAAGTGATGTACAAATGCTTGTGGCCCAGCTGTGGCAAAGTCCTTCGCTCCATTGTTGGAATTAAGAGGCATGTGAAGACCCAGCATCTGGGGTAAGGCCTTAAATTGTAGTTAAGTCACATTTGCACAGTCATATTGGAAAGATCATCAATAGATATAATTATATTTCAAAACAGTAACTGGAGTAGGGACAGTTTGATGCTAAATCTGGACTTTTGGTGGGCTTCTTCCATGATGATCCTCATGAACAGTTGCTGGAGAGACTTAAGGTGGATTTTGCTGGGCTGCAGACAATGATCCTTGTCCCTGCTGACCAGAGGTGGTATTCAGCCAGTTCCGACAGGTTCCGGAGAACTGGTAGCGATAATTCGGAGAACCGGCAAATATCACCTCTGATTGACTGACCGTGGCAAATACCACCTCTGATTGGCTGACCGCATAGCCACACCCACCAAGCCACGCCACGCCCACAGAACCAGTAGTAAAAAATTTTGAATCCCATCACTGCTGCTGACCATGTAAAAGGAGGTGGCTGAGGTCCCCATTTTTATTCCAGTGGTTACTGCAAGAGTTTATTGGTGTATCCCATTATAATGCACTTTTCCTTTATGAGGCTGCAAAGATGATACGATGAGTAACTTACTGAGTCAAGTTCAAGCTATGGATATAAAGTTCACTTTATTTGAAAAGGCCCAGATCAGAGATAGTTACTGATTTGAGGTTGGGCACATTTGAAAGAAGGTAGCAATACTTACAAAATGTTTGCTGTGGTGTGCACAGTCAGTCACAAAGCACTCATTTACCACACAGCTGATGGTTGCAGGATCTTCATGGTATCTCCTGTAGTTCCCCAGAATGGGTGTTAGTATGCTTAGTTCTTTCTTTTTGTGTGGGGCTGTTGAACACAATTCTAAACAAAATATGATGTATTCATCCACTCCTCATGATCGTCTGTGAGATTTTAAAATGCCAACTTTTCAGTTGAATTAAAACTGAAGTGAAAAAAGCGAATTAAAGCTAAAATGAATTTAGCATTGAACTTAACTCAGTTGAGTTAAAATTGAAAATTTTAAGAAAGAAAAGGGGTAATTGGATTGGACATAGGGAAATGCCATGTGGGTTTTTTGTAAGCATATTATCTGCCCTTGAGATACTCGATCATCAGTTTTTGAATCATCTTCTCTGATGTGATGGGGTTATATTTATTGGGAATTCCTGGAAGAGAGCTCTTGTTTTGATAGGCAGTTGTTTATTTCAAGTTGGCCTGTTTTTTTTTTTTTTTGTGACTTAGAGAACATAATTTAGTCTGGATTTGAGCGTTGCCAACTATTTTCTCTGGCTTGAATGCAGTCCCGGTTACCTGGCTAGAAATGACTGAACTTGTTTGATATTTGCTATGTGGTTGTGGGGCCCTCTTGCGGGGACAATTGGTTATATTTTTTCCATCTTTTTAAATATCTTCTTTTGCTTTCAATGATCTTTAGTTCTGTTGAGTTTTGCTTCCTCAGTTAACTTTTCCCTCGTTGACTTGTTCTTCTAGCAGCTGAATTATTTTAATAGTGCATAATACCAGAGCAGCAGTTCTTAATGGAGTTAGATGAGGGTTTTGCAGTCCACGGGCAAGGTTTACATTCACCAGAAAATTGTTCTGCTCCAAAAGTCTTGGCAATGGAAAGGGATCAAGTGTACCTGAAAAATTACTCCCATCTAGTTGCGTCTGTTACTTAGTTTTGCGTTCTTCCCTTTGATAGTCTATGAGCAGAATGTTACTCTGAAAGATAGGATCTACTGGGATTCCATAAAACAGTTCTTGGTTCTGCTGACAAATGTTGAAGAATTTCAGAATTTTCCAGAAAATGTGTCTCCAACTCAGTGGGCAAAGGAGGATTAGCAGAGCTGATGAGAGAGATGCTAGAGATGGTATTAATGTGTCTACGTTGGGGTTGTGGATATGAAAATTCCCCAGATAAGATGTACCTCTACTTTCATATTCAGGGACAAAACCCCTAGATCAGGGGTGTCAAACTCGCAGGTGTCATGTTGTCATCACGTGACGTATCGTGATTTTTTCCCCCTTCGTTAAACCAGGGGTGGACGTGGCCAGTGCGTGACGCATCCAGCCCACGGGCTGCGAGTTTAACACCCCCACCCTAGATTGTTTCAGCTTTTGTAACAAAACATTGGAAAACGTTACTTGGGAGTTACCTTATTTATTCCATATCTCTTCCTTTCCTCAATGCCTGCAGAGACGGTGCCAACTCTGACCAGAGAAAACGGGAAGAGGATTTCTACTACACTGAGATGCAAGTGAAGGAGGAGGCACTTCCGGAAACTTCAGTAGTTGCTCCCAATCCCACTGCAGGTTCCTCTCCTATTGTCATCCAACAGGCTGCCTCTCAGCCAGAGGCTCTCATTCTGGATCAGACAACCCCCTTGGAGCCTCACCTGCCCAGCAGTGCCCTCAGCCAGTCGGCCCCCAGTTCTTTCTGGCACATCCAGGCTGACCATGCATACCAGGTAAGTCAGTGCCCACCTGCGCCCCAGTGTTAAGACTCTGTATTCCTCCTGAAGGTGTTTGGAATTCTTCTGTGGAATTGTTCACCCTAATAAATAAAACAGCCCCTCAGTTATGTTTGGGGAGTTAAATGGCAGGATTGCAGTTCTGAGAGTAGTGGTAGCAAGGTGGATGATTCGAGTTTCAAATAAAGAATAAGGTAAATGCAATTACCTTTCTAAGCATTCGTATTCTTTTTCTGTTCACTTATACTTGGGGGCAATGTGTTAGAGAGTGAAAGAATAATGCACTGTTAATGTGTTCATCCTGTAGAGAATAGTAAAGGGATTGGGTATGGTTAGTCTAAAAAAAAAGGAGGCTAAGGAAGACATGCTAGCAGATTTTTCATCCTTGAAGGCCTATCCTGGGCAGAGGGTATGGATATGTTTTCCAAAGTGCCTGAGGGCAGGGCAAGAACCAGTGGAAGCTCTACAGAGAGAGATTCAGCTTTGAAATAAGGAGTAGTTTCCTATCCATGAGAGCTATTAAGCAGTGGAACAGCATGAATCGTAGGGTCGCGATTGCACCATCTTTGAAGGTGTTTAAATAAATCCAAAAGTAAATTAAAATTTATTTTTAAATAAATAAAAATAAACCCAAAGCACCTGTAGGTAGGACAAGAAGCATTGGATGGAAACTAATCAAGGAGGGAAACAACCTAGAACTAAGGAGAAATTTCCTGACCATTAGAACAATTGATTAGTGGAACAACTTGCCTCCAGAAGTTGTGGGTGCTCCAACACTGGAGGCTTTTAAGAAGAGATTGGACAGCTATTTGTATGAAATAGTATAGGGTTCCCGCCTGGGCAGCGGGTTGGGCTAGAAGACCTCCGAAGCCCCTTCCAACTCTGTTACTTTGTTAAATATTGGACAGCTTTTTGTTGAGATGGTTGAGGATTCCTGCCCTGAGTTGTCTAGAAGACTTCCAATGTCCTTTTTCCAACACTGTGTTTGAGAAAATTCACAGAAAGTGAACATGAAAATGCTCTTCATTTCTTAAGACAGACATTTTTCTCTACTTAGGCTCTGCCATCTATTCAGATTCCTGTATCCCCGCACATATTCACCAGCATTAGCTGGGCTGCTGCAACCTCAACCATCCCCACTCTCTCACCGGTGAGTCTGACATCTTTATACTTACTAAAACTCTCATCATGAACTTTAACTGGGTAAAGTGGTATGTTCAGGGCAATAATTTTTGAACCAAGGAACCTCAAATGGACTAACTTAGAAGTATGTATTCAAAACCTGGGACCCATAACTCCTGAAATTTGAGATGGTTATGGCTGCATCAGTTCTACTGGCAGCTGGGCTACTGCAGTCACATGATCTTCATCAAGTTTCAACAGTCTGTAACAGTTTCCCAGCCAGTCTTGCAATCCCTTGCTCCCTCCCCCCACCCAGCAGCAGCCACAAACTTGCCTCCTGGAAAAAGAGACCAGGGGAGGACAAGGAAAGAAGGAAGATTTCCAATTCTCCCTATCAGATTCCCACAAGGAATCTCAATGGGGAATTCAATAATAGGTCAAGTGACACTACTGCTCCCATTGCTTTTTTGACTGCCCTTCACCATCATGTTTTGATAAGGAAAGATGTTTGAAATGACAACCCAATAGGACACAAGTTTTATTTACATACCTACTTATTTATTATTAAATTTATTTGCCCCCTATCTCATGTCAAATGACTCCACAACAGGCCTGTCAAACTGGCGGCCCACGGGCTGGATGTGTCACTCACAGGCACTGTCCGCCCCAGCTCCGCAAAGGCAAAAAGTCACGATACGTCATGATACATCACATGACACGATCGAGTTTGACACCCGTGCTCTAGAATCTAGGAAGTTGCCTGGTTATACCAAAGGACAGAATCTGGATTAGTTCAGAAGATTGTTTCAGAAATATATTACACGTACTCAATGGGTGGCATGTTCTGAGAAAGCTGTGGTTTTTAAAGATCCCTTTATGCATGATTATCTTACGAAATTTGCTACCACAAATTAAAAATAGATTTTCTTTTTTCTGTATGAGCAAACAGAAAAGTTCAACTGCCTGTCAGCCTGGAAAAAAAAAGTCCCCTCTCTCCCAAAATAAGGCATTTGTAAACAAAATGTTTCTAGAACATCCAATCCAAGTTGCTAGACATGGTTTTTTTAGTTTCCAAAACTTTGAACTTTGGTTTGAGTTGAACTGAGAAACAAAAAAGTCAACCAGACAGGGAGAATCTTATCAGTTAAAAGTATGATGCAGCATTCATGAAACAGTGTGATAAGGGCGTTCAGCTGCAAATGTTTGGAAGGTAAAAAAGGAGATCTAATCAAATTGTTATAGCAACCTCGTGCAATTTGGAAAATGTTGGCCAGAAGTTCACTTTTCAAATTCTCTGAATCCTACAATTCTAAAGAGTGCTGAATTGGGAAAGGCAAATGGGAGAAGGGATCCTTCCAATAAAATACCACTTCTTATTTCTTCTCTACACACCTACCCCACTCCTAGCCTCTGCATAGTAAAGACACATTTCACATGAAAATAAATGTAAAAGGAAATCTCCTTTTTTCATTTTCCAAACTGATTACTTTCTTCTTACATAGCTGTGAAAAAGTCACATTTGTGGTTGGCTTTATTAGAGAAGGCCTTTTAGGGGGATTGTGGACAGTAGAAGGGAAAATGAAAATTAAAAGGAATATCTGCATTAGTAGCAGCTTGTGTTCTTCCCAGAAGTATCACCATGAAAAAAAGAATGCTGAACTAGATAGAGTTTCTGTAATCTGGCAGGGCACCAGTTATCTGGAAATTGATATTTTTATTGTGATATTTTTAAAGAAGAAAATGCCCTTGTAGTATCTAAATAAGACATACTTTTAGCAAGTTTACAATTTTCACCTGAGTAGAAAATCCTTTCAAAGTCTTTTAAGGCACCCACCCATAATCATTTAAGGCAGAATAAGAAAACCTAAATAAATCAAAAGGGTTTTGCTTGCAGGTTCGAAGCCGGTCTTTGAGTTTCAGTGAACAGCCACCCGCACCTCCAATGCTGAAATCCCAGCTGATTGTTGCATCCCCTCCAAGAGCACCCAGTGGCACCAGGTAAGACCTGGAGAAGACAGACTGAGCTATTTCAAACAGGGCTGGGAAATAGCAGATGTCAGATACGCTCAGAAAGAAAAATGTGGGGGGGATTGTTCTTTAGAATTTTGAACATGTGCTGTTGGTTTGGGCTCAGAGGAAAGAGCATTCTGCTTGAAATTTCGGATATCCACTGTCAGAAGAAGTAGACAAGCATGGGCTGTAGGTTTTTTTTTTTTTAGATCAGTGGCCTGATTGAGGATAAAGCAGATTTGTATGTTTGGTCATTTTTAGCTGAGGCAAAATGTCTAGATTCATACATAAACAACAATGCAATGATTAGCTACCATGTTTGAATCCAACACTGTGTTCCATCAGCCCTAGTTACAGTAGAGGCAACCTCTATTTTCCAGCCTTCAAACAACGTTTAGATTGTGCTGCTGAAATTGATGGCAAATAAGTTTGATTTGTACAGCACAATCTATTGTTTTTTACTAATTTTAGGAAGAATGAGTGGATAACGTGCACTTGGGGCAGTTGTGGTGTCTTTGAACCAGGATTGTGTGAGCCATAGCTTAGTATAAATAGTTTTCACTTACTGACTGCAATATACTGCAGTTGGGACCGGCAATTGTAGCTGTAAAGTGGAACCCTGGGACTAATGCTAACTTACGATGTCAGTTCCAACTGCGGTTGTGAAAGTGAATCACCTGTGACTGTTAAGTGCAACATCTTGTGTATGACTTAACGACTTCCTGCCAGCTTCCCCATTGACTTTGCTTTTTGGAAGCTGACTGAAGGTTGCAGATACCAATCTTGTGACTGTAGGATGCTGTAACCATTGTAAATGCTCCCGAATCATGCTCATATGACTGTTGGGAAACTGTGATGGTGACAGCTTTGAAGACTGGTCATAAACCTCCTTTTTCAGCACCCTTTTAATTTTGAACAGTCACTGAACAAGTGGTTGGTAGGCAAGGACTGCCTGTATATGAACTCGCCATACACAAAAATAGGATCCATTGCAAGTTCTTGGCTAATTAGCAAGAGCCTTTTTGTGGGTGGAACAGAAGAGTAGCCCTCAAGCCTTATGGGTGGAAGGCCCTAGGTTCAGCCCCAGGGTTTGTATCAGATAAGAGAGACTTAATTGCTAGAGTAGCTATGTATATTCATTGGTTTTCTGTCTTTTGTTTTCTCTAGGAAAGTCCGTGGTGAAGCCAAGAAGTGCCGCAAAGTTTATGGCATCGAGCACCGAGACCAGTGGTGCACAGCCTGCCGGTGGAAAAAAGCATGCCAGAGATTTTTGGACTGAGAAGGATGTATCTGCATTCATACCCCTTTCTGGTGGAAAGTCTCAGAGGGCTCTCTCTCTTGCAGTTACCCAAGAGCAAATAGCCAGATCTCTGTATTTTGGCCACATCCAGGGCTCTGTTGTCTTGGAAGCAATTCCTGGTGCTTTGGCAGAAATCTCACGAGCCACGTGTTTATCCCAAGCTCTGTATAGTCTACGTCTGCCAGGTTTTCTAATGTTCAGTGTTTTGTGGGAAAGCTTTTTCTACACGATTTTTTCCTTTTTTTTTAAATGACAAATAACACAGCCTCCCTTTCTATCTGTAAATAAGGAGGACAAAGGAAAAAAAAAAAGCTGATTGCTTTATCTATCTTACAGACTTGTTTCTAGGTGGGTCCAGGGACCAAAGAACTTTGATCTGTTCCCCGGTATAGGGTGAGGTTGGCTGTGTGGTTGGATCAATGACTGCAATATGGAGGAGAGAAGCAACTGTTTCACCTCCCCTGAAGTCACGTAACCATTTAGAGAGTGCAAACGGAGGATAGGAAGGGAACTACTATTAGCAGATGAGGATAGTTGCTCTACTAATGGACACTCTGTTTCCCTGTTAATCCTCGGATGCCCGCAGAGGAATTAGCCATTTGCATCCTTAATGAGCACTGCTTTTTATTTTATTTTCTTTAGTTGCTGTTGGGAAACAATCACCCGCAAATTCCAAATAACCCTGAAGTGGAAGGAACGTAAAAATAATCTGGACTTTCTTAGCAATTGTAAACCCCAAAACAAATGCATTCTGTAAGAGTCTTAGAACTCTTTTGACTGATGTAACTGGTGGTTTAAGATGTATCTTGAGCATCCACAATGCAACTTTCATTACCTGGATACCATAGGAACCTCACAACCTCCCCATTGCCACTCTATATACTATGTGGCAGTAAATTAAAGTTCTTCACACTGTATTTTTAAGCAAGAATCTGGATCAGTCCTGGCTTTCCCAACAGTGGGAATGTTTTGTGGAGTATGAATTTGACTTGTGCATATCACATTTTTAGTGATACTGCTGGGATCTTTCCCCCCTTAACAACTGTGCATTCTTCTGTCTTTATTAATTGGCTCCCCAAATCAGGCCTATCTTCCAGAGAAGAATTAGATGTTTAATTATTAATTGAGTTTCCTATGAATGGTCACTTGTTTGGACAGTGACATTTCTCTTCTAATTATCGTAGGAGCCAACAGGTAATGAGCAAAGTGCATAAAAAGCCATGATTGTGTTCTTCCTTCCTCTTCAGGGTCATCCCACCTTGTGCCAGCAGTCTAAACCTTTGAACACCAAGTGAAGCAGCATTCCAAGATTTGCATATGAGAAAGCCTGAGCTGTGTTGTAGGGCATGCTGGTCCATGTTCAGTTTCTTGGAATGCCCATTTATTTTGCCCTGCTGCCCCATTCATTGTTTCCATCCCATCTTTCTGGCCACCAAGTGATCCTAGATCCACAATCTATAGTCCCAGTCTCTCAGGATGTAGTTAGAAGAGAAAGAAATTGGAAATTGGGAGGGACACAGAGATATACTGGAAATAGCACTTGAAGACAAGCCAACATTGTCGTAGAATTGATTGGGATTTAATGAGTACAATTTTCAAAGATACTTGAGACATCTGGTGAAAAAAATGGGCATTTTCCAATTTTTTTGGAGCGGGGGAATTGAAATAATAACCAATAATTCCATCATCATAAACTTGTATTTTCTTCATGACCCATTGGCCTCAAAAACCTGAAAAATTGTAATAATCTATCCCCCCACCAGATTTCTGTCTAACTAACTATAGAGTTTGGTTTAAACTACAGTGAGAGACAGTGGAATTGGAAATGGTTGCCTGCTCTCCCAACATACTTGTTTTGCCTTCACACTTAGTGTTGGTTGTATCATCTACACAAGGAACTGTGTAAATCCAAAGTATGTTACCCAAGCTGTACAATTATTCCTTTCAATTTTCTGTGATAAGCATGTATATGTTAAGATTCATATAGAAGATTTCCTTGCAAATATTGTCTTTCTCTCTCTCTTTCTCTCCCTCCCCCTCCCGGTTATCTGATGGCATGAAGGTAGGCCAGGCAGGATCTCGGTGGGATGGGGGAATACAGTCCAATAAACCAAGTGTTAGATGGATGTTGCAATGGGTAGTGGTAGTCATATGCCATCAACATAATAGGCAGGGCTGACCTTTTAAGGCAATGGATATTTTTAAGGAGTGTTATGGGTGCCTTGGCATCTGTTGGCCTAAGCCATGCATTTCTCTTCTTAAATTTCCCAAATCAAATAAAATGGATCTGAATTTTTCAGCTCTGCCACGCAGGAGGGTGGGAGGCTCTCAGGGTTGCAGATGATGTGTTGGAGGTGTGTGGAAGTTTACATTCAAAGTTGGCAAACTCAAAAATGCATGATGATAGGTAGTGCAATGCTGCTTCCGTGGCAAGCCTAGTTAAATTTGATGGCTAGCTTCACCATGGAAGTCATTGTCATGCTATCAAAGAGCCATCAGTTTGGCTGATGGGGAAATCTGTTCCTCCATTTCGGAAGGCATGTGGCTTGGTTTGTTTTCATTTTGCAGAGGTAAAATGGCAACACCAACAGTAATGATAATGGAAATGAAAAATGAGGTATATTGGTAGGTATTTGCATTGTTTTGAAGTTGTTTCTCTGCCTCTTTTCTCCCCTTCCCCGAAGCGTTTTGATAATCATGAGCCATAAACTAAAGAGATAAACCTCTCTCTGTAAAATAGTAACTGAACTTTATGTCCTGGAGAATTATAATTTCCTTATATAAAAATGTGAGCCCTTTTATCTTTCTTTGAGGGTACTTTAAGGGATGGGTGGAAGAGTTTGAAAAGGAATTATGTATATTTTTGGTGCTTGTTGATTGCTTTTTTTTTTTTGTAATCTTGTGCATAATATTCACAGTATGTCAGATTTTATTTTTCTAGCCTGGACATCTGATAGATGCTTAACTGATCTTGTAATTAGTTACAAATTAATTTGTACAAATTGCAAATTTTTTGAAAATTAAAATTGAACTCAGATTTATATAGTGCAAATTCTGAATAGGGAAGTTGGGAATATTGAAGTTCAGATAAGAGGTATTACAATTGAAGCTAAAGGTTTATAATAAAATGTGGGATTTTTACTTAAAATGCATTGCTTGGGTCACAGTAGTCTGATTTCAGTGAAAACGTCTTGGAGCTTAAAAAATGAGGAGCTTGGCTTTGAAAATCATGCTCCACGCCAAAATACTAATGGAAATTTAGAAAAAAAAGTCCTAGATAAAATAATTTTAGCTTCAGGAGAAACCTCAAGTCTTTTCCTCCCCATTTGAGATACATTTCTCTCACTTCTCCAGCTCTGGTTCAATGAGTTATTGGGAAACATTGAAAGGGGTTGATACCCTCCCTTCAATAAAAGCAGGGGTTGCTGAACAGAAGTCCTTGGTCCTCATAGACAAACCTGGCCCTTTAAAAACTACAACTTGACCTCATCAAGGACGACCCATTACCAAGACACCGAGTTTACTAGGATTAGTGGCTGGGGCACAAAACCTTAGGTTTCCACCTATCACAGAATGCGGGAGAGCCTTGACCTACCAGCCCCATTACAGCCAAGTCAACAGAACTGTTGCTGTGGACCAACCATCTTGGTTCAGTTGTTTGAGTGATGGTCTCTGCTAAGCAAAGCAGCCAGTTGTCATTACGGAGTCATGATTTAGAAGGTGGATGAATGGTCTGATTTAACCATCCAAGAATATGGATGCTTCTTTTGGGAGATCTGTGGCTGATGTTGCTCAAATTAGATTATTGATGCCATTGGCTCAGAACTTCTCAGCCAGATTCCCCCCCCCTTTTTTTGGCATCCATTCTTCCTCCTGACAAACCTTTTACTGCTTCTTTTTGTCCCCGAATCCAGAATCTCTGGATTTCTCCAATGAAAGTACATAATCTGCGACTTCCAAGCTAGAGCCATTCATGTTTGGAGGTTTGGGGCAGTGTAACTGCTTTTTCTTTATGGACTAAACTATAAAACATAAAGCACTTGGGAAGTCTGATGGAGTCGATTTCTATAAATCCTCTTAATAAAAATAGAAAATTAATATTCAAAATACATAAATGGGCAAGGACTTTGAAATTGCTCACTTTAATGATAGCATTGCATTGCTCTGATTCTCTATGGCAGGGGTGTCAAATTTGCATTGTCATGGCATCGTCACGTGACGTATCACGACTTTTTTCCCCTTCGCTAAACCGGACATGGGCGTGGCCAGTGCATGATGCATCTGGGCCGCGAGTTTCACATCCCTGCTCTATGGCTATCAGAGCCTCAAAATATTTTTTAAAGGGGATTTTGGCTGCTTGTCTGCAACTGCCTTTCTTCAAGCTAGTCTTAGTAACTCTCCAGGTGGCATGTTTTGTAGACCAAAGCGATAAAGATGCAAAACCAATCTGTTGCAGGTTGATGATCTCCAAATTTCAGTGGGAACCTGTGAATTTCAAAGCCATTTCTTCTCAAATTCCAAGATAAGTAAGGCTCCAATTTGATATTGAAAATCGAGTATTGAGAACTAGCCTTGATTAAAAATCCAGTCTCCCAAAGTAACATTAAAGTTTAAAAATCCCAACATTCTTAACTGTGCCTTCTGCTTCAGCCATCCTGGTATGGATGGATCCTTGTAGCAAAGTAAAATTGTTTCTTTTCTGATTTAGGAAGGGCATCTCTCAATTTCTTGTTGAATCAGGAGAGAGTAGTCAACAAGTATCTTCAGATTGAGATTTAAAGATCAGTTTCTTCGGTGGCAAAAGTCTGGGTCTTATGCTTACAAAAAGCCGTTTTGGGGGGCTGTTGTTCAAATGTGATTAAAAAGTTGTGGGGAGAAAAGGCCCTTTAAAAGAATAAGCGAAACACTGAAGCCTCTGGAACAATGTTTCTCATCCTTGGCTACTTTAGATGTGTGAACTTCCAACTCCCAGAATTCCTTGGCCAGCATTGGTGGCTAGGGAATTCTGGGAGTTGAAATCTTAAAGTGGTCAAGGTTGAGAAACACTGTTTTGGAATATAGGATATCCCTATTATGCTATGACAGATTCTTGGATTTGTGTCGAAGGAATATGTGCCATTTGCTGGTGAGGTTAGGAGCATAACTGTCACCAAAGCATGCAGTCAGTGCTGTCCTCTTTTTTGAACAAAAAGCCAACCTTTCTCAAATGCCTCATCCCCCCCCCCAAATTTATAGCACTTAATTTTGGAGAGTGAAAAGAAAAGCTAGCCTTCCATGGCAATATATTTGTTACCAGTATTGTTTAAATAGGATATGTTTTTTTCCCTTCTTTTTATTTTATGAGCTATGCGGTACAATTAGACTGGACAATGTATGTCAGTGATTTGATTTTTTTTCTGTATTTGTTTTTTTAACCAAGAAACTTTGGAGTATAATTCTCTTCCCTCCTTCACCCCAAATATAACCTCCCCACAGGAAGGGAAAGTTGGAAGGAAGCAATTTTAGGAAATACTGCTTCCTAAATAATGGTGGTGTAAATGTTGTATTTGCAGTGGAGACCATCCTGTTTTCCCTTCATAGGATTGTATTGGTAGGTGAGGGACGCTTTAAAGAAATAAGGAACAAGATGTGAAGCACTTTGTTTCTTGGTGGCAGCCATTTTGCAAGGGCGCCCTGTATATGTCACTAGTCTACATTGTGAGTTGATGAAACTGAGGTGCTTGTCTTAAGTTTATTTCTGCCTCTTCTGCTCACAGGATTGTCTGTTTCCCAACCTTTGCTCTTTCTTGCAATAGGCCAAAGAGAGAATGAAAGAGAATCCCTATCTATATCCAAGCCACTACTTTTTATTCTTTTATGAACATTTTAAAAAATGCTTGCCATTTCACAAATGCAACTGAGGCTTTTCTCCTGGCTTTGAAAATAGCAAAAGGAAAAAAAAAAGGGTTTTCAATTATTTAGGCAGGCTCCTTTTCCCCATTCTTGTTCAGCCTAGTCTTTCTGATTACTTGAAACAAGGCTAGTTTTTCCATTTGATTTGCATGAAACCTGTGGGTAGTGAGTAGAGACACTCCCTGTCCTCCTAGGAGCATAACTCGCTACCTGAGTCAATAGGACGCATCAGGACCCTACTGAGTGCGGCTTCCCAAAATGAGGTCACTAAGGTTTGTTTTTATTACTGAATTAAGAACATTAGTGTATTTCTGATGCCAGAGGATTTTAGCTTTAATATAGTAATCATTCCGTGGTCCTCTTGTCTGAATTAACAAATGGTGCAGTCTTTAATTCTTCCATTTTGATTTTAGTTACTTTGGATTACAGCCGTGTTTCTCAACTTCAGCAAATTTAAGCTGTGAGGACTTTAAGCATGCTGGGAGTTGAGGTCTACACAGTTTAAAGATGCTGAGGTTGAAAAACACTGGATTACAGGATTGATTTCTAAATCTTATACCCGTTTTTCAAAAATTAACTCTAAAATCTAAGATCTGCAAATACTATTGTGGGCTGCATAACTTCTTCTTTTTTTTGAGGGAAGGGGGGGAAATTGTGATTTGTGCACGCATATATAACCATTTTATTAGCGCTAACCGGGGCCTATTTTCTACTCATGCTATGCACTGTGAACCCTTGATTTTGTTATTTCAAATAAAAGCCACCAACGTTATGTAGCAAAATCAGCATACTGGAAATACTACCAACCCAGTGTCCACCTGCTGAGTCGGACTCCAGCTCCCATAATTACTAACCAGCATGGAGACTGGGGATGATGGAAACCAAAACACCTCAATGAGGTTTAGATGTAGAACTCCAAATTCCAATTAATTTCATGCGTCCAATTTTTTTTTAAAAAGTCTTTGCTTTCAGATAGGAGAAATGGAATTGATTTCCAAATAAAAGGGCTATATGATTGCACAACGGTGTATATATATATGTGTACTGAGTGCAGATGTGCGTGAGTGCCATGCCTTGTTAGGCATGTAGAGAGAGTTTGCCAGCTCATCCTCTGGGATCAACATGCAATTCTAGGCACAGATAGAATTCTCCCCTAAAACTGAATGCACACATTAACTCCAGTGCAGGGTAGAGAACAAGGAAACTGGGCCTTATCACTCTGCTGTTACATAGAGCAACACAAAGTGAAGAGGAAGCCCCAGAACTAGCCTTCTTAGAAAATCAAGAATAAGCCTGTTAAAACCTCAGTTGTTAAGAACACCTTAAAGCCGTTATTCGGTTGGTTTTCTGAGCTTGAGATTGGTGAGCCTGGCTTTTTGAACTTAAGCATGAGAGATTTTGAAAAAAAAAAAAAAGGAATGAAGGTAGAAGTGGCTGGATAGTTCTTGTAATCTGCAAACCGCTGCTCTTTCGATGGTGATATGCTATCAAGCCTAAAGGGAGGGGGAATCTGTTGTATCGTGAATTGCTATCTAATTGGAGCTTTTCTTTTGATTGTCTTCCAAGTATTATTTTTTATTGTAAACAAAAAATGTGAAATGTAATTTTTACAACAGCAATATGAAATATATTTTATAATAAAAGGATATGGCCTGGTAGATGTCGGTTTCTGTATTTTTTGCTCCTTCTTG
>JANHJO010007595.1:64271-77730 GCA_032468235.1 Pseudoxyrhopus heterurus | reverse complement strand
TAGTGCCCAAAATTCAGTCCCTTGACCGAGGGGGGGGGAATCACAAGAACTTCAAATCTGGTTTGTAAGTACCATTTGGGGGGGGGGGGGTTGTTGTAACTTCAAATGATTAAGTCATAGGTTGAGGACTACCTGTACCGATTTATCGGATGTTTTCTTTATAGCAAGCCACTCCCTCTTAAAGAGTCCCTGTCTTCAATGGGCAATTAAGAACACAGGTTAGATAGCTTTACAGGTTTATTGTAAGTTTCCCAACAAGATGATGTTTGTGAAGTGCTATACAAATGCTACATTCTTATGTGGGACTTGCCACTGGTTTTGAAATCCAGGTATTACAAGTATTTCAATGAAAATATTCTCTTTCTCCCAGCGTTGCTTTTTAAATGCAAAGAACAGAAGCTTGCTAATAGATGTTTTCACTAAATGGGTGAGACTATGGTTATTGTACTGAACATAAGAGGGGATGTGAATGGCCTTTATGAATCTGTTAGGACTTTTTTATACCACACTAAAATAAATACTCAAATTTATTTGCACTAAAGTTCAAGTATGTAATTTAATCTCATATAAGTCATTCATGTTAAACTGCAGTCTCTTTATTGATTACTGTTTTAGTACCATGTTGGTTTATGTTTTTTTAAATATTCTATAGGGCAGTCTTAATTAAGTTTGCTTAATAATCCTGCTCTTCTTAGTAGAGCTTAGTTTAATATTTCCTTAGTACAGTGTTCCTCAATCTGATCCTATCCAGATTTACTGGAATTACAGTTCCCATACTTCCCAGCCAGAATAAAGCACATCAAGTCAGCAAAGTTTGTCTTTAAAAAGTCCAATCTCTCATATTTACAAAAATGTGGATTTTAAAAATTTATGTAAAATAACATTCTCTTTACCACAAAGAAAGCTAAAATGATATAGCTTCCTTCCCTCCTAATCTACAAAAAAACCCCTGCCTCTTTAAAGTAACTGCATCCTTATCAGCCATATATGCATGTAGAAATGTCTTCCAGCTGTCAACATCAGCCAGGACAAGAAAAAGTCCAACTTACATTGTATGGGAAATGGCATTTTCTCCCTTTTTGCTACAGCAACCAAACAATCTTAAATTGATTTAATAAATGTGAGAAAAGACTGCTGGCATTTATAGTTACTAGGTCTATCTGAACTGGTCAATTTTATTTACCAAGGGTTTTTTTTTTTGCAAATGTGTCTAAATGAATTATAGGTGACCCACCTGCAGACTTGAAAATAATTATAGCTAAGATACAGCTTTTTGGTACTGTAACAAATAAAATCCCATGAAGCTTTGCTTAGTAATGAATGTGCTTTGTGTTGGTTGAGAAAAAAATACTATGCTTGACAACATTGAGAGAAATAAAAGAAAGGGACATTAACAAATAAATGGATGGACAGGATCAGGGAGGTCACTGGAATGTCCTTGGCAGAGTTACAAATTATTGCTTGGACAGATCAAGTTGATGGCCCATACAGTCTCCAGAGATCCAACATAGTGCAACTCAATGGTATTTTACTAACACTCTTTCAGTACCTTGGACAAGTCTAGTAAGCTGAACTATAGTACTCAGATTTCCACACATACCCATTTTTACATAGCCACTCAAATGAGATCGGCATGGAACCAATATTTCTAAGAAGTCATTACTTTCTTCCCATTTCATCACCCTCAGATTCTCACACACTTTCTGGAGTGGATACATGCAGCAAGAAAAGACAAATATGGGAACTTCAACGTTTCAATAGAAGAGAATATATGTAGCTCAGGGTTGAACTATGGAGTCCTCTGAGCTAATGCTCCACTGATAATGTTACCTACTCAGCTAATGAAATGTCTGCATGCAAATAAAGAATCTTAGAGAACACCAATGACTCCACACTTCAAAGTTTGTAGGATGAAACAATCCCGTTCAGATAGAACGTCTTCTGTGATTTTATTCCCAACTCCAAACAGATACCCTGCATGTTTAGTCATTGAACATCATAACTCAAGAATCTGTTCAGTGATTTCCTCTTTTAAAAAGGCTATTCCTGCCTCTTTTGTATTCTACTATGGTGCTTCTATGCCAGGACCAAAATCCAGAAGATATGTTTGGTGTACAGAGTAATAATTTATATAGCACCCCTGAGTAATCCATGTTTGAGGCATATTATCTTGTTATTCTTTCAACAACCCTGTAAGGTAGATTATTCTCACTCTTCCCATGCTGAGTCTAAGTGGCTTTCCTAAAACCATTTACATAGATCAAAGCATAGCTAGCAATTGAACTGAGAACCTTTAAAAACATCGTTTAACCAGCTCCTGGCACTTCTGTTCAAAATCCAACATTTTTTTCCCACCAGTTAAACAGTATTTGTGGAATAGTTGTGAAATATCAATGTATCAGCTCTTCCTCTACTTGAAGAGCTCTGAAATTCAATTGATAGTGAAGTTTTGAGTGGATTTTTAATGGATGAGTAACCAGTATGCATTTGCAGCCAGTATGCTAAAGCAGGTAGAGATAATCTTTGGTGCCTCTCAACTGAGCCTAATGATTGTGTTCACAGAACAAACCTAATCAGATCAAAGATTAAACTACTAAAAACATTTGCAAATCCTAGTTATTATCAAACTAGGCTAGGGTGTTTTTTGTGGCTTTGCATATTGTGGAAACCTGAGTCATTTAGTTAATATTCAGTTCAATGTATCATGAAAAACTAAAAATTGACCAGAATTGGCATAATAAATTTCTCCCTATCATTTGGCAGTAAGATGAATATTTTTATATGGAAAAATCTGGTTGCCTATGTTGTTCTAATATCCAGACAGAGAATTTTGACTTTTTTCTCCTTCCTGGACTATCCAAATACTAACAAAAAATAGTAAGATCTTCTTCACTACGGGGTTTGGCAGGATGATCCATATGACCAATTTACCAAATGGCTACAGATGCTTCCTTTCTTCTCCAGGCTTACCTGGAAGGTTTTGGAGTTTCACCCTTATACAGCTCAAAGCTCTCTGATTTCAGAAAATTCTTCATTTCACTATGAGTCATTTTAGGTTTCTCCTGAAGTCTTTGCTGCTCATCCTCAGTATATTCTTCATCAGGGAAAACCAAGCGCTGATGAGATATTTTTGTGGTCTCTGGCAAGCGCACTACTGATTTTTGCTCTGGTTCCTTCTGTTTTTGCTCTGGTTCCTTCTGTTTTTGCTCTGGTTCCTTCTGTTTTTGCTCTGGTTCCTTCTGTTTTTGCTCTTGCACCTTTGAATGTGCAGAATCTTTAACATCTTTATGGAATTCTTCCTGTAATCCTTCTTGGAATGTTTTTGGGACTTCTTCTTGGAATCCTTTTGAGACTCCTTGGAATCCTTTTGAGAATTCTTCTTGCAATTCCTTTGGGAATCCTTCTTGCAATCCTTCTGGGAACCTTTCTTGCAATCCTTCTGGGAACCCTTCTTCAAATCCCTTTGGGAATCCTCCTTGCAATCCTTTTTGGCATTCTTTCTGGAGCTCTTCCTGAAAATTGAGGAAGTAAATAAGAAATAAAAAGATGGTTACATCTATCAGAAAAAACTCGAGTGATCTACACTGCTAGAGATTTGTTAACCTGCCTATCCTAGTAAGCCTTAACAAAAGCATCCTAGCTGGAATTTTCCTGGAGGAATCTAGTAATGAATTTCACACACTTAGTGAAATCATAATTGAATGTGAATATTATCTGAGGTGTGTTATAGTGCCAGCGCTCCCAGAGGCACTTACAAGACCGTGGTTCTAGCAACTGGCTTCAACAAGTTGAGAAGGCCAATTTCTCAATATCCCATATAGAATGTGCTTCTGCCTTGCTACAAGGAAATTAGAAAATTTTACCCATTATTTATTGTACTTGCCTGTTTTCACTTAAGAAAGTGGAAAATGTTTGGAGCCTCTCCTTATATGAAAATCATCTTAGCATTATTTAATAAAATTGAATGTCTAATGAATTTAAACAAGACGACAATGCTATGGAAATTAGCAAGCTTTGCACATGCTGCTGCTAAACAGAAATAACATTTTATCAAAAGTTTCTGATTTTTTCTGATATTTTACTTGTGGTAATACAATTCTGAAGATATTGTGGCCAATAAATTTGGAAGATCAATATGCATATAAACACTGAAGAAATGAGATTTAACAGTGAACGAACTCTTGTACAATATCCTTGATTTTATGTGCCAGAAAAATAATAATGTCTAGGATTATCCAATGCAGATTAGAGCCCCATATAGAAAAGGATATGCCAAATGTTCAAGTTAGTTTTAGAAAAGACCAAAGAAAATGAAATATTATAGCTGATGAATGCTGGGTAATGGAGGAATCACCCAGCATTACAAAAGTGCAAGTACAATACCAAAGCAAAGTCAGTATATGCTTCATCAATTGTAGAAAGGTCTTTGATTGTGTTAGCCATGTCAAGCGATGGAATGTGCTTAGAAAAATAAAAATCTCTGAACATCTTATTCTCCTCATGTGAATTCTACACATAGGTCATGAATCCAAGCATGGATCGACAATGGAGAAACAGATTGACTCCTGCCTGGCAAAAGAGTGAGACTATATGCTCTCCACTTATTCAATTTATCATCTTATATGCATTTATTTATTCAACTTATATGCAGAATATATATCAAGGGAAGCTGAATTGGAAGAAGAATGGTTTTAAAACTGTGGGAAAAATGACCAACAATCCTCACTGGGCCAATGACTCTGTTCTGAAAGATGTAAATGCAAATCATCTGCAAGCTTTAATAATGGAAATCAAAATGTACAGTGGAAAAATGTGAAAAAGACCAGTCTAATACAACTGATCTTGAAGATACTGAAGTGGTAGATACTTTTAGCCTTTTACTTAAATAGTAAAGGAATCAGCAAGAAATCAAGAAATAAACATCAGAATAGCATTTGGTAGAGTAGTTAAGAAACATCCATAAAATATTGATGGTTTTGAACTTTAGTGTTGGAAAAGACTCCTGAGAATGCCATACAAATAAATGGATTATTGAATAAACCAACCCAGAGTTTTCACTTGAGGCACAAATGACCAAACTCAAATATTATGTACTTCAGAGACATTATGTGAAGATGTGATGTAGCTCTTTGGAGAAGTCTATAATGCTGGGAAAGGTGGAAAGAAAGAAAGAGAAGAAGAGAATGGCCAGCAGCAAAGTAATGGATTGATTTATAACAATGATGAGTGTACTGTGGTAGATCTGAAAAACCAGGTTGCAGATAGAGACATATTCTTTAGGAGAAAATCTATCTGTGTGATTTCTAGAAGTTGATTTTAGCTTGATGGCACAGCTCTACCCGCTGCTGTACTAGTACAAGAAAATGGAAGGGGGCTTTGCTACTAACTATCAGTGCCTCATTTGAAAGTAAATAATAGTTAGAATTCTTGTGCTGTAACTTTCAACTCTCTTCTAATAAATATTACCAATCAGAATGTTGAAACTTTTCCTTGGCTCAGCTGTGCCCTGTCTGGATTGACAGAAGGAAAGAGTGACATTATAACTGGACGTTATTCTTTCTACAGAAAGGCCTTTCTTCTATCCCACACCCACACCCAGACAACACTGTAACTTTGCAATCTCATTGGAGCTATGATTAAATTGCTTTAATTTTTAAAAAGATGTTGCAACATCTTTAAGCCAGCTTTCTAAATTATTTTGATGGTTTTATTGATCCATTTTTTAATTCCTAATTTTCTTATTTTTAAATGTAATTTAAAAGGTTTGGGTAATTTTAAATGGAGTAACTTTTAATGAAGTAGTCTATTTTTAAAAATTAAATGATTTTAAATAGTTTGTTGAGTTGCTCGCCAATAATTCAGGCAGACAGACAGCATTCTTAAGATTCCTCTGCTGGAAATATTGTGAACTAAATTCAGGCTTTTGTTTAATTCTTGACCCAGTTTTAAGACATTATCCCACCACATTTCCTTTGCCCATAAAAGAGAATGTGTTTAGCTCAGGATTTGAACTGTGGGGTCCTTGGTGCTCTCTGAGCTTGGGTGGGGTTTTTTTTTTTTTGCAGATGTTTCATTACCAAAATAGGTAACATCATCAGACTAGCACTGGTTTGGAAATGAAATGTCTGCAATAAAACAATTAAGCTGACAGAGCACCAAAGATCCCACATTTTCATTGTCTTATGACTAAGGCACCAAATTGGGTAAGTCCATGTTTTTTCTTACAATTTCCTCCTCACTTGGGATGATTTGAATGCTTAGGCTGTCAGTTACTGTGCAGGAGGTGGGATGAGCTGTCAGGTAGCAAGATGGAGGATGATGAAGAAGATAGACTAGTGATAACCAGCGTTCAAACAGAGCCTCTTCTTCCTTAGTAGATGCCTGAAACTGTAGGTAATAAGAGCGTCCATTGATCAGCTGGATTTTGATGAGTTGCTTCTTGGGATTGTAGATGGAGATCCTCACAAACTTCAAAGGGAGGAGTCTGAAATTATACCAAAGCAATAAATATATAGAACCTTTCATTCCAAGCATTCAAAGAATTGTGGATATATTTGCTCTTTATTTAAAATATTAGTGAGATAATAATAATATTCCAAACAAACGAACAAACAAAAAGTGTCAAATTCATCTATGCAATGCTGTTAACAAACCATATTGTTTGAATGAGCAATATTGTATGCAGTTCATGTGTGATTCAGAAGTGAAATTTTATAATTTTTTAACATTGGCAAACCTTTGAAAAGTGGCTGGAAATTGTCATTGATTGAAAATGTGGTGCCCTAATTGCTAACTGATGCAAGATACATGGGTTACATGATGCCCTTGATGAAAGCCCTGCCTACTGAACAGAATTTAAAGGGCTGGGATTAGGGATTAGTGCCTACCTATCTGTAGGGCAACCTCTCCTACATATCATTTTGAGCAGCAGGACAGGCTCTTTAAAAATGCCACCCCCACTATATAGCTTCTCCTCTGTGTAAAGAAATTACAACAATCTGGTGCTCTTAATAGTTGTCACAAAACATCCTTTTTGCATAACATTTAGTAATTACTTGGGTGGTGGTAAAGCTAGGTACAATATCTAATGATGCATTTTTACAGAGGCACAATTTAGAGCATTTTAACAAACTGCATCACTGTTTGGTTTGGTGGCAGCAATGCCTCAGATAGAAAATCCATAAAGAGAGTGGTAAGGACAACCAAAAAGATTATAGGAAGCTTGCTTCCTGTTATTCAGGGCACTGCTTGTAAGTGCTATGTGCTTAGAGCTCAAAGCACTGTTAGAGACCCCACACACCCATTTTACGGTCTGTTTTTGTTGCTCCCCTCTGGGAAGTATTTCTAGCAGGACTTCCAGATTCTGTAACAGCTTTGTTCCCTATGCCATCCGTCTGGTAAACTTGCAAGTTTCGTTTCTCTCACCATGTACATGTATACATACAAACTAGACTGTGTTGTTTCTCTACATTGTGTTTCTCTATAATATATGTGGATATATGCATATGTACATACATATGTACGTACATATTTATTTAGTCATGTTTATGTTGTGTATATTGGAGGTGGTGACCCTTTGAGAGCTGTATGCAACAAAATTTCATGTTAATGTATGCCGATTAGTGTACATTCAAAGTGACAATAAAGTTATTTTAAGTTCCAATTCTAAATTCATATTTGGATCAATATCTGGGGCTCTTTGTGTTATATTACAACTCCTATCTTCTCCCGGTCAGCGTGTGATTGGCAGATGGTAACAGCTATATGTAATTCAGCAGATCTAGGAGAGTCCAGTCTACAGAAGACTGTCCAAATGATAACCTCTTTATTTACCCTTTTCCCTAGCACTATAACCCTGTTACTTTTTATCCAGCTGTTAGCAAATACAAACTTTGAATAGATGCAGTTGGATCACTTCTGTAACTTAACCTGGTGAGGGTCACTTCCTCTGCTTGCGAGCCTGATGAGGAGACCTGTTCAGCAACAGGACGAGCAATAAACATCAGATTGGGCAATGCCAACTTGCTGTTGGTGGAAGCAATACCTATTATGGCTTCATTGGAGGAGTTGTGGATGAAGACTTGTCTGCCTTTTCTTGTGACCTGGGATGAAGGAAACCAAAAGCAGGTGTTAAAGAGAAGCTTTTTTTCAAGGAAAAACATAAACAAAGGATATATGTGAGAGAGGGATAATTAACAGCTCCACTGCAATAATTTGTTTTTCACTACTGGTTATTGAGATTTATGCTATGTATTATTTCTTTTGCACCATCAAAAGATCTGAAGAGATATTCAACTTGCTAAACTTTAAAGCTGGGTTTATAATACATAATAATAAGTTCCTCTAATGTGCTATACCTGACAATTTAAACACATTATAACTTCAATGTAATGGCCTGCTTTGTACACTACGTTATGTCAGTGGCTGAAGCTCTACAATACACTGAAGCATGGACTATCTTAATTCCTCTTTAACCTACTGCAGAAAATTACATGGACTCAACTAACATTTTACTTGATTTTTATGGTGACACATTTCCCCCCCCATATGACATCCTCTGAGTGGGAAGTGCTTTGAACTGTCAAGTGAGGTAACTATTCTTGCCAATGCAAATTTTTCATTTAGATAGTATTAAATTAGGTTTAGGTACTGGTGACTGCAGTGTATTTGCCATCTTGATTTGTCTTTAGCAATAATTCAAAACTCTTCCAAGGTCTTTTCAGTAATCCCTTTGATCAATCTTAACCACATTCATTATCTTCACTTCCTTTTATATCTTGCCAAATATAGTCATTTGATGTAGTCCATTATCAGCTTGATCACATGGACAAAATAAGTGAGTTTCTGCTTGCTGAGCTTTGCTTCAAAGGAGCAGCAAACCTTTATTTGCTACAAAATTGATTAGTTGGTTATTCAAGTCTACAGCAGTGTTAGTAATTATCTCCAAATCTATAATATGGGCCACCCTCTTTTGCTCTTGTCTCCAATATTCACAGCCATATGTTGCTACAGAGAGACTACTGCTTTCACTATAACGCCCTTTCTGAAGACTTACGTAATTCCTTTCTAATTCTGAACTATTTGCTTCTTCAAACTTAATTTTTATATAAGTTCTTGTTCATTGTAAAGAGTCCTCAGAAAAATCTGTTCTGCTGTATCCATTAGCCTGTTTTACATTCAAAAGCTGTGCTATACTAAATGAGTAAATGCAAACCTGCTTTTCATATTATTTTGCTCTTTCCATTATTTAGCCTGTATTACTTATCTGATTTCATATTCCTCAGTAGCTTCAGGAACATGCCTGCCTATTTGGTATTTCTTTCTCCCTGTGTAGCTCCACTCTTCTTTGTAAGACCTGAAGCAAAACTCTGGTTGCAAGAGGAACTAGTGCAGTTACTTGTTAACTAGTGCAGTTACTTGCATTCTCTTGCCTCTCCTTTCTTGTCTATATGTAGGTATGTACATACATTTTTCCAATTTCAAGGCCATGCAACCTTATTTTGTATTTATTCACATATCACGGCTATCTCTTTAGCCAACCCTTTTAGCATAATACATTTTCACCTGCTGAGATGCAAATACATGTGGTTTAGTAGCAAAACCCTAAAATAAGTTGGCTAGTGTTGAGGATTAACACATTCTTCAGCAGTAATTCGATTCTCTATATAGTTTGCAGGAACAAAAACGTTTCTCATAAAAGAGAAATAAAAGGTGGAAAAAAACAAGACTGGAACTTCACTGAAGTGAAGAGGTTAACTCTCTAAACATTGATTTTGTCTGTATTAATGTAGGGGATCTATCAATGCTCCATTTTGCACGGTGTCTCTCAACGTTGGAAACTTGAAAAGATGCAGACTTCAACTCCCAGAATTCCTCAGCCTGCTTTGCTGACTTGGGAATTGTGGGAGTTGGTCTATACCTCTTCAAGTCAAGGTTGAGAAACCTTGATCTAAACATTTCTCATACAGGATCAAGTTTCAGAGCTAGGGTGGAAGAATATAGCTTATGTTCCCCCTGATAGATGAATGAAGTGTCAGAATCTAAAACAAAGCAAAAATTAGTTCTGCATTGATTATGGTGATACCGCAGCAGAATGGAAAAATAAATCTTAGCTGTTCTCAAACTGATCTGGAGTCCTCCTGTGATAATGCTATTGTTTTCACCCATCAAAACCTTCTGCTTCTCATGCGAAAGGAAATCAACCATTATGCAAAGAAAGCTACTGAGCAGATGTAGGGAGCACCTTGTAGGAAAGAGGAAATTTTAGGATCTAGGAAATGAGCAAGGTAAGGGTTCTCATGACTATGAAACAGCTTGTCTCTTTTTGAACATTTCTTCCAGAACAGAAGATGAGTCAGTAACTACCTAGTTACTAGCTTATTAAGGTACTGACCATCTCAAGCCATATGTAAACCATTGAGAGTATACAAAGACCTTTACTAATTTCAGATCAATATACAGGTAGTTCATTTAGTGACCATTCAAAGTTTCAACAGCACTGAAAAAAGTGACTTATGACTGTTTTTCACATTTACAACCATTGCAGCATTCCCATGGACACGTAATTAAAATTCAGCCACTTGGCAACTGACTCATATTTATGACTACTGCAGTCTCCTGGGAAGCCAGATTCACTTAACAACCGTGTTACTAACTTAACAACTGCAGTGATTCACTTAATACCTGTGGCAAGAAATGTTGCAAAATGTGACAAAACTCATTTAAAAAATGTCTCACTCAGCAACAGAAATTTTAGGCTCTGTTTTGGTTTTAAGTCAAGGACTACCTTTAATCTCAGTATGTGAAAAAAACACCTTAAATCTAATATACCACATTGATATATGATTCAATGACTATTAGGAGGTTGGGCTTAGGTTCAAATATGTCAATAATATTAACAAGATTTTTAGGAAGATAAAGAGGAGATTCATATACATTGCCTGAGTTCATTTGAATTATAAACATAGCATCAGCGTAACTAACCATCTATTAAACCAAGTCATTTTTGCTGTTCACATTGACCTAGCATCTATTTATATTTCCTTAATGTCCTTCCAAGTGACAGTACACCATGAAGAACCTGTAGATTTTGGAGCATTCTCCTTCCCCATTATGCTCTCTCTTAAGTATATTATACTCCAGGTCCTGGCTCCAACTAGTCACATTGAATGGGGATGGTGGAAATTGCAATGGAACACAACCAGGGGATTCCAAACTGGGAGGGGTTGGCTGGTTCTTACCTGGACAAAGCTGCTTTCAAACATGGCAACAGACTGAAATGAAGGATATTCTCCTTTTTCAAGATATTTCTGCAGAACTGCCTTGCTAGGGGCTTGGACTGGAGAAGTAAAATGCATACTCTGCTCAGTCCTGGGAAAGAGATCCGGCACCCGACTATCTGCAAACGAGACACCAGGGCCTTCAAGAATCATCTCACATACAAAGATCTACTTATCAAGCTAAACACAGAGGTTTTGTCAACACTCTTTTTATTTTTATTATAAAATAAAAACAACTGATATTAAAAGAGTAAATTATGATATTAATTAAATTATGATATTAAAAGAGTAAACGTTTGACCAGAGTACTCTATAGTTCTGAAGAATTTTATTATCTTTAATAACATTTATAAAATAATGGCATGTGTTATAAAACCTTTTGTGCCTGTGTATCTTTTAAAACACTCTATTTTACTTTTTCTATAGATAAAATTTACCATGTTTTATTTTATGCCAAGGGATAGGAGTGGGTGGGGAATCTGATTTCCAGCATTGAATTATTGTCAGTGTGACAGATACAAGCAGGGTAATTAGCATTTCTTTTGAAGTAGTTCTTAACTAGGCTTAGAACAGATAGACAACAAATACGACTTTACTTCTGCTGCAAATGATTTAAAGATAATACAGCTACTTTCCTCACTTGATTTATTGTAGAAAATTTTATTTTATTGTATCTATTCCTAATACATATATAAAACAGTTCCTTTTTGTCCATAACCTTTTCAGGTTAGGATTTCAACTAAGTTTCTGTGAATTTATTAAGATGTATTTGTCAGGCCCCAAAACAAAGATGGTCATGAAATGAATCTTTGAAGAAGATTTTTAAATTGTTCCTCCCTGATAGACAGAATCTTGCCAAACTGAAGCATGCTAACATTATTTAAAAAAATTTTTTTTTTTAAGAGAGATACCGTAAGAATTAAAATTTTAGGCCACCTATTTGAGATGTTCAATGAAAATTAACAATTGCATTATCAATTGAAAAATTGTTACTTTTTAAAGGTGAAAAATATATTTTGAACACATTATGCAAAGACCCAATATAGTTGAGAAGTCCATAATTCTGGAAAAGCTGGAAGGAAAGAGAAGAAAAGGACCAACTCAGTTAGAGTGGAAATACTGATGGAAAACCTGAAGGGCAAGGTTAAGGTTAAATCATTGTCAAGAACTTGTTAAGAATTGGTAACTTGGTCGTATATAATCAAATTAGTTTTGGAATAATTAATAGAAAAATGAACTATGGAGTTATACACCTCTATTAAATGTATTATATGGACTGAAAATACTTGCAAAAATATTTAGCTATTGAGAATTTCAATATATTGTATAACCTATAGTTTCTAAATTGTTTTCTAATATAAAAACCAAAGGGTTCTAAACAAAATATACAGTAAATAACAGAGTGAACAGCGATCACTCTTGTCCAGTAACACTAGAAATTCTAAATTGTGTTGAATCTCTTTCATTAACTCTAACACTAGGAAATGATTTAAAGTACAATTTATTTGTTATATTAAGAAAAGGTGATCCCATTCTAATTAAAAAGCACAAATTAAGACAAGTGGTTTATATGCACAGAGGATTGTCAAAGAAGTTTGGTAATTTTACTATGAACTACTATTATATTTTAATAGCCTTCTGATAAGTTCTGAAATTTGTCTGCCCTTCAAAGACAGACTGATTAGAATTAGCATAATGTGAAATAAATGAACTGAAAAGAATTGCTAATATAGAGGCAACTAATTTTATACTTTGATTTAATAATGACGTGGGTCTCTAGTTGGATACTTACATTTTATCCTTGCTATGTTTAAGTAAATGATAAAGGAGATCCTGCGGATTTTACTCCACTACTCGTTGCCAACTATAAGGGCAGTGCTCATCTCCATTTCAAGGCCATCGAGCCAGCGCTGTCTGAAGACATTTCTGTAGCATGACGCCATAGAACACTGTTACCTTCCCACTGAAGTGGTACTTATTAAGTTAAAACTACAAGCCTGCTTTGACTGCACTAATTGGAATATATTTGAAAATACCTCTACAAACTTGGATGAACTCACAGATACTGTAACATCATATGTTAGTTTTTGTAAAATGTATGTATGCCTTCCAGAAACCTAAGAATATACAGTAACAATAAACCTTGGTTCACAGCTAAACTTAAGCAGCTACGTCATACC
>JANHJO010007593.1:7842-19484 GCA_032468235.1 Pseudoxyrhopus heterurus | reverse complement strand
CTTCGGACAGTGCTGGCTCTTCGGCTTTGAAACGGAGATGAGCACTGCCCCCTAGAGTCGGGAACGACTAGCACAGATGTGCGAGAGGAACCTTTACCTTTACCTTTAGATTGACTGGAAATGTTATATGGTTCTTTTAAAAATCTGTTATGTTGTTTTATACATATATATATCTACATTTTTTATTGTTGTATTATATCTCTGTTGTGAGCCGCCCAGAGTCCCCTGGGCGTTGGGCGGCATATAAATACAACAAAATAAATAAATAAATAAATAAATAAATAAATAAATATCTTATTTAGGTCTTATATTCCTTATTTTAGAGCATACATGAAACATTATAGTATATTGTCAGGCAGTTTGTTTTTTTCTACAAGCAGTAAACAAAATGCAGACTAGCCAAAGGGCAGAGACGATGTCTGTGAACACAAAGGAGGATAAAAAATCCAAGAGGCTTGTTGATATGTTAGACACCAAGGATACAATACTGTAATAACACAAGAAGCCAGAGGGTAGTTCTGAAGAACGTAATCAAAACCCAGCTTCAGAAGGGAATAATGCATAATTGGTATGCTATCTAGTTTGCATCTGAAAGTTAAAAACAGACACCATTGACAGAACTGGAAAAAAATCCATGTTTAAAACTCCCAATTCTGCAGTTTATTCAATGCCTCAGAAATGGCAAAATCTGGCCACGAATCCATGCCACAGACTTTCCAATCTTTCCAATTGTTTTTTTTTTAATTTTAACATTTTCCTCCTGCTGTGCTGTTGTAGATATTTCAGAAATATTTTCATTTTTCCCAGGAGCTGGAGTCTGATGTTCCTTAGAGAATCACATGGCAGAAGGAAGTCAAAGAGACAATAACATGGAGCTTCAATTAAAAAAGAATCACCGAATACTAATGGGAAAGTAATTGAGCTAAATTGAAACATAATTGGAAAAATTATGTGACAAGCCTCAGTATAATACATTTTATTTTAATTTGAATCTAAGAGTTTATGACTTCATGCTAAAATCTTTAACTCTGTGAATGCAGTGTTCACCCAAAGGGATGTTTTCTCCTGTGGGTTGGAAGTTGAAACCAAACTCTTCACATAAAAAGAAGTTTTTTAAATTTCTTTGGACCCTTCTAAATAGGATATAGAAGTGGAGTAGGGTGTGTGGGTAAAATAGCCAATGCTGTGTGAATGCTACTTTGAATTTGTGCAGAAATGTGCAACTTCCATCAGCATGAAGAATGCTCCAGGCTTTGGCATGTTTAGGGGAATATTCCAAAACATGAACAGGGGCAACTCTTCTTTTCAGGGATACTGGTTTTTGGTGCCTTCGAGTGTTGACTCCTGGCGACACATTGTACAAGTCCTTGCAGTTTTCTTAGCAAGACTTTGGAAGCAGTTTGCTGTTGCCTCTTTCCTCAGGCTGAGAGAGGGAGACTGGCCCAAGGTTACCCAGCTGCCAAAGGTGGACTTAGAACTCACAGTCTATAGCCTGTTGCTTCACCATTAGACCAAACTGGTGGCCTCACTCTCTCTCTTGTAAAGGATCGAGAATCCTTCAATCCTGAATTCATAGAATGAATAGAATGAATTCAGACACCGTGATGTCAACTAGCGTCCTACTTTCCAAATCCCAATGGTCCATCAACTTATCCTCTAGAAGTGCCAACCTTATTAAGTCTTATTGTCTTTCTGGGTTTTAGAATTACATTTTTTTTCCAGACCAAAGGCCAGACAGTGCAATCTGCACCAGCCTGATGCACTTGAGTAGGCCACTAATCCAGGCATGTCTGCCACATTTTTCCTTTCAGTCTTGTTCTTATGCTACTTTAACTATTTTCAGTTTTTTAATGTATGATCTAACATCCCTGAGAGCTCCCTTATACTGTGCCATGTTTTATTCAGGATAGTTTTCAGATGAGCTCTCTTCACACTAAGATGGCCAGCGAGGATTAGATAATTGCCAGGTTTGATTGTGCCATCTATTCAATTCACTGTCCTCTTGCCTACATTAACCTTTCCTTCCCACTGTTTCCAGCTCCTGCTTGCATATGCCTTCATTTCCATTCCCTTTCTCCTATTTTATCTGGGGAGGTATCACAATTCAGTTGGACTTTCTGACAACTTGCCATTTGAGCTCTTGTCATAACAAAAATGTTCTCTGTCTGTTTTTATCCTTTAGCAAAGTCAATGGATTTGGTCACAGGAGGAGCTGCTGTGGAATGTGTTACAGACCCTTTGGTCTCTCCTTATAATATGAGACAGAGAAACAGAAGAATTCATACAAGAAGTTTAGAGTTTTGCACCAAAGAGGTCAATTTAATTGGCTTGCCAGTAAAACACACACAAACACACAGAGACAAAGACAGAAACACAAAGACACACAGACACACACACAGACACACAAACACATACATGTTCAATGTTTTCCATGGCCATCCTGCATTAAAGGGAGTGCCACAGTTCACTGTAGAGTACATTTACAAAGCCAACTTAGAACATTATGAAGAATAAACACAGAAGGCTCATTTGCATGATGCCCTTCTCCGTTGTTGTTCTTCTGAATATTGAACTCCCAATTAGGATGTGAATAACCTTGTTCATTTTAGCACCCAAACCTGGAATAAAAATTCAGTAGACCAAGGATGACTTCTATGGAAACATTTTGTTTCTGAGTTGCATATTACTCAAATTTAAACTGCTGACAAACTGACACTTAATGCTGTGACATTTAGGTTTAGTTGGCAGGGTAGTTTCTAGTTAGATTGTCTGCTTGGTATATAAAAGATACTTGCTGTGAACTCTCAACATATACAAGGTATTTCATGGATAATAACTATAAGCTTTTGATCTTTCAGCAATGTAACAATTCTGCTGGTGCTCAGCTTAGGTTTTAGGCTTTTCCTATAGTCTTTTCCAACCTCTTTTATTCCTTTGAGCCTTTGTTGTTGTTTATACTCAATGATTACCACACCTTTATGAAAACCTTAAAGGCATCAAATTATTACAACATAAAATCATAACCCATACAAAGCCAGTTAAAACCTAAGCCAAACAGAAAGATCAACCTCATATTTTACAGACTCTTGTAGCATACTAAAAATGTGTGAACGTGTTTCTAAGCAACTAGCAATTTTAAAGCTCTGATCTTACCTTATTTTCAGAACCTTCAAGTTCTTAAGATCAAAAAAACTGCCATTTTTTTTCTGGGTGGGATTCGAAAGTGGAGGGAGGTGGCTAACAAGCTATCTTGCTCTTGAGATAGGAAAAGGATTAGTTTCAGGTTTGAGAAACCTTGACCCTCTGTTCTGAATCCATGAAGTGGCAAGCTGTATCCATTTCATTTGGTGCTTTTTTCCTTTTCTTCTTTTCTGTCAGCTTTTCCAACCTGGCTCCATCCAGATGTTTTGGGATTTCAGCTCCCATGTCAGCGTTCAGCCAATATGAATCAAGTTGCAAGGTAATTATGAGAACTAAAGTCCAACTGGAAAGCCAATTGAAAAGCACAAGGTTGGACAAGTCTGCTTTAGGAATAGATGTGTAGTGTAAGAGCTCTTGCTCTTGCTCTCACTCCCTCTCTTACTTTATTTCTATGCCTAACTGCTAACATCTTTCTCTGCTTCCTCTTCCTTCCACCCTCTTTGTCCCCCCATAAATTTTCCAATCTAGGTTAGTTAGGTGAGCACTCAGCCTGTGCTTATCAAAAATGAATCAAATAAAGTGGCTGCAGCACTTTTATTACTTACAAATGCCTTTGGGCTCCAGTGTATTAAGCCTGTAAGCTTAGGCTGTTCTCTTTTAGAAATGGGACTAAATAATACTAAGGTGAATAAAGATTAAGACTGAAATCACAATGGGCCATTTTCATTACAGGGAGCTGCTCACTTAACTGAATAGCCATCTGGTTTTGGGCTCCAGTGAGGAAAGATTTCCGGCAGGACATAAAAAAGGGGAGCTTTATGGCAGATGTTTTCTTGTTTTGTACCAGCTTTCCAAATGTGGTACCCTCCAGATGTTTTGAGATTTCAACTCCCATGTCATCTTAGCCAATATGAATCAAGTTGCAAGGTAGTTATAAGAACTCAAGTCCAATGCATCTGGGGGGCAAAAGGTGGGAGAAGTCTGCTCAGCCCAAGACTGAGATGTACAACTGAATATATATGATTTTTTTTTTTTACTCTGGACTGATGGATGATTATTCCCAGCAGATTCACAGAGTTGTTAACTTAGCCCTGAGGCACTCTACATTGGAGTGGTCATGATTCTGATTTCTCTTCTCTGTTGAATGACCATCCAGTTAGGACAGGGCAGAACCATTGTAAAACAATCTTTCTAATTTCCAAGCCTTGCAGGGAGTACGGCGGAATAACATGATCAGTGATTTCAAAAGTCACCGAGACGGCCAAAAAGTCATTACAGGTTTCTGTCCCTTTATTGAAAACACATTGCAGTCTGCCTCTGTCAAGAGAAGAACCCAGACTTACAAAGATCCAGATGATCCACTTCTTCTTGGGTCTTCTACTACTGAACTCCAACGGCTTCCTCCAGAACCTTTCCTCAAGAGGTAGAGATGGGGTGGAAATTGTCTAAATTTGCCAGGTTTAAGGCATGAGGTACCACCCTCTCTTAGAGGCATTTGGAACCTCTCTAGTCTAGTCTTCTCTGTGGTGGTCTGAAGGGCAGGGCTCCATCTCATAAGTGGCAATGCTCGTGCAGCCAATGACCTTGTCCACTTCCTTAATGTCCACAAGATCAAACAAATCTAAGATAATCAGGCAGGATGTCACTCCAGTCACCACATCAGACTCTGCATAAGAAGTGTCAAGTTCTGGGTGAATATGAATGATTTTATCTTTAAAATGCTTTGCAAAAAGGTCACAGCACCCTGCAGGGAAGTTTTCCTGCCTGCCAATCCCTTCTCTTCACTCTGAACAGAGTAGCTGGATGGCATTTCAAAGAAGTAACGAGGGCAGAAAAGTACTGATGTTTCAGTGCTTTATTGCCATAGTGTAGGCTCAGACATAAGCTCCTACCCATGAGCAGTCAAATTCACAACTTATTTTTCATAACTGTCACTCTCAGTATTTCCTCTCTAATTTTCTCTCCTGGGAGATAAAAGCTCCTTAGAAAACCAAAAAGCAGCCCTGGATTAAAAGGGAGGGGCATTCTTGTTGATTCAAAATTCAAATAGTCAGCATGAAACACTGTGGAGTTGCCCATGTGATCGTTGTATAACTCCCCAAGTGTCATCCCTTCAGACTAGACATCTCAGGAAACAAACACCACAAGGATTACATGTGTGCTGCTTTATTTTTGTAGATTATAATACCAGAATCTGACAGAGTTTCTCTCTTTGCCCTCTGTGATATTAAACAGAATCAAGGCAGGATTATTTTGAGCATTTTTTTCCTCATGCTTTCCTCTTTTCCTGAATGACATTTCTCCTCCCTTTATGGCTCTTGCATTCCTTCTGGTTATCTCTGCATTCCTCCATATCACATGCCCACTGGAAACCAATAAGATTCATTGGGACAAACCATCTTAACTAGTCCTGCTATCAATAACCTCAGTGTGACTATAGAATGGTCTAACAAGGGCCAAGAGTGATGGAAATGTTCTTCATCTTCTCATCATGAACCAATTACTCTGATATAAAGATCAATGTCTGGTCACTTGTATGAGTTGGATTAGATATCCCATGAAGGCTATGACCTCCTGGACTTTAGCTGACCATGTCCTCAGAATATGGAGTTTGAATTACCCAGCATCAATACCTGAAGGGGGATCAAGCCCCAGCCTAGAGAAAAAAGTGGAAATAATACAACAGGACAGTTAGTATACCAATAGTTACCTAATTGAGTCAAATCTGGTTGGAGAAGGTGATAGCAATAGCAATAGCACTTATATACCCATTTACAGTGCTTATATACCCCTTTACAGTGCTTTTCAGCTCCCTCTAAGCAATTTACAGAGTCAGCATATTGACCCCCAACAATCTAGGTCCTCATTTTACCCACCTCAGAAGGATGGAAGGCTGAGTCAACCTTGAGCCTGGTCAGATTTGAACTGCCAAATTGCAGGTAGCCGGCAATCAGCAGAAGTAGCCTGCAGTACTGCACACTAACCACTGTGCCACAGGAAATCCAGCAAGTACATAGGTATCAAGCCACATAAGGCTTTATAAATCAAAATATTACTGTTATTATGTCATTGGGTTAGACTCAACTCCTAATGACTACCTAGGCACTTCAAGAAGGCAACAGTACAGGAGTTTCCTGTTGTCTTTTCCTGGGAATTCACTGATTGTTGTCCATCCAAGTACTAACCAAACATGACCCTCTTTAGCTTCCAAGCCTAGACAAGGCCAACTAAGTACTGCCACTGACTGAAATTACAGCTGTATTTTTTTTATACAATACAGATAGAATTGGATTACAGTACAGTAATTCTTTGTCTGCATCTCTTTTTCTTTTCTTAGGTTGCTATGGCATGTTTTATTCACACGTATGGAGGGTGCCTGTTTGAAGAACACTTGCAATGTGTACTACAAAATACTAAAAACAGATAAAGCTGAAAATTTGGATTATAGTGATCCAACAACATTCACTTGTAGAAAAAGGCAGATCTTAGTGGTTTTTCAAATATGAAAGCTTGCTGTTGATGCTGATTCACAATTACAGAACAAATAGCTTCAGTTAAGCAATATGCTCATGTAAGTCTTTGTAGCTTGAGCTTTTTGTAGGAAGTGAGGCAGCCAATATCTTTTGTAGGATTGAAAAGAACTCCTGTGAGACTATTTCTCTTTGTGACACATACTACAAAGTTGTAACACAAATCAAGGAATGGCTGACTGCCAGCATATAAATATGATCATGGAATTGTATGCTTAATCTTTCCACAAGGTAAGAATGTTGGTCTTCTAATGAAACCCTCATCCCAGACTATGTATCTAGGCAGTCTCTATGTCTGCTTTTATGAAGCCTGCATTCAGTCATGGGTAAGAAGTCTCTATGTTGAAGGAAAGGTAGTCATCCATGATGATGATGATAACTTAGGGAATTGGCATGGCTCCAGAATCCTGATAGGGCTCATTTATTTCTCCCACCTGATCCCTATGTTATACCTAGTGCTAATGTAGTAAGTGACTATTTTAATTTTTGACAGTGCTCTAATATTGCATTATTTTGATATGTGCTAAAATTAAGATGGAAGAACAGCCCCAAAGAACAAGCGGGGGCATCTGTCAGAAGAGTCATAAAAAAAAGTCTTGAAGGGGAAGCAAGAGTGTGATCAAAGGCCATTTCAATATTTGCATTGCTCATGTTACATGCAAGTAGCTTCAGTTGCAGTGTTGAGTCCACCCTTGATTTTTTTTTACACTCCTCTCACCGATGGCTGTGGCAGCAGTGAGGATTTTGCTAAGATTCCCCACAATGTGGACCTAACCTTTGCTGTCTTATCCTTTCACACTATAGTGCAATCGTGATAGTCCCACCTCTGAAAATAACTCCCTAGTTCCCTGCATGTTCCCTACCAATCCCGCTGGACTTCACTATTTTCCAAGAGAAAAAGCATTGCTCTTTCTGCTATGAGCTCTGAATCTAGCAATATGTTAGAACTGAGATGAGAGTCCTGATTCTCTCAGTTATGTGGGCTCATGTATCCTTTTTTGGTTATCATCTAGAACCCCCTCCAGGATTGCCTTGCTGAAATTTCCTAATAAATTGCTGAGCTTCTCAGTTCCCAGCAAGAGAAATTAGAAGTAGCAAGGCCTTTGCAAACAGCAAAACCACACACCACACCAAAACAAAACACTCCCATTCAGAGAAACAGAAAAATGGGTCCAGCTTTCTTCGTGTATTATTATGATATCCTATGCCTGCCAAAAAGAACAGTGAAAAGTGGAAGGGGGCTCCAACTGCCCAAATATTGTCCACTGATGCCCACAATTAATCTGCTGCCCCTCACCAATGTGGAATTAAAATAAAGCACAATTAATTCTAAAGATAACCACCTGAACCATTATATCTTATTTCCCATTTAATTAAATAAAGAATGCGTTGATTGGATTTATACACCATTTTTCATTCAGGAACCCAAGATGACAAACATGGTGTTCCCTCTTCTGTCTTTTGCCCACAATGACAATCAGTGGTGGGATGCTGCCAGTTTGCACCGGTTCTAGCAAACTGGTAGCCAAAAAGCAGTTGGCCCCGCCCACACGCCCCACCCTTTCCTGTGCTTTATTTCCTTGTTTGTGAGCTGAGCTGATTTGCACTGCAGAGTGGAATGCCGTGCCTCAGCTGTTTTACTCACCGGCTGATTACAAGGTCAGTTTTGAAGCTTAAAATTGGTGGTTTATGGATGCTGCACACACGTGTGAAGCGTGCTCTCATAGAACCAGTAGTAAAAAAAAGGGTGAATCCCACCACTGATGACAATCCTCTGAGGAATACTAGACAAAAAGAAAAAGAGAGTGACTGGCCCAAAGTCACTCTGTGCTCTTTCATGGCTGAGTGTGACCTGAAATCTGGAGCCTCCTAATCTCAGTCCAAGACCGATACTAGTTGTAGCCCTGCTTCTCATCATACTGGTTGTAGCCCTGCTTCTCTTTCTGTGTTGCCCCTTTGCTAAATTTCATTGATGATATGTAGGTGGAGCAAGTATGGGTTTCAAAGACAGAAAGGTCTGGAATGAAGCTGGTGTCAACTAGAGAAAGCTGGGTTTTATTTCCATTTTTCTTATCTGTTGTGTTTAACTTACTTGATTTCCTATTTCTTATTCCTTTCCTGAGCAATGCATAATGCTGCTTATCCTGCAAGGGAATTGTGTGCTGGGGAGCTATATAGATCCATATCCATATCCACCACTAATTCTCTCTCTCTCTTTCTCTTCTTCCCCCCTTCCTGCTTTCTCTCCACACCCATACCACTGTACATATGCACATATAGATAGCTACATTTATGTTTGTGTGGGTGTGCATCATTAGATCTTGCACTTTACAGCCTGCAGTAGATAGATAGGTGTCTGACATTGCACATGAAAATTTAGTTCAGAGCTGAGGGAGAAAAAGGCATTTCCCTGCTTTGACTTTATCTGCTTAGATGCAAAGATGTAAGCTTCTCTATATGAAAACTGTCTGTACTGCCTGTTAGGAGAAAATATTACTGTGTGTATTGGGCTGCAGAGAAAATGAGGTGTACAAGTGAATGAATGCACACACTCTTTTAAATTTTAAAAACAGGATGTAAAAAGAGCCAAGCTTTCCTTTAATAATTCCATGCTATTCCATAATAACATCTGATAAATAGCACAAGTCATTTGCAGCAAATGGAGAACACCTGCTTGTTATTCTGCTTTTGTGGAAGAAGGCGATGGGGGAAGGGAGGGCTAGGGAGGGAATCCTCGGGTTGGAAAGGGCAGCCACATTGTGCTATTCTTTTCCAGGGCATTGCCATATAACAAGGATAGAAAGCTCCTTTTGTCCCCTCACCCATTGCTTGGTGAGATAATGAGGTCACTGCAGGCAGCACTGGCCAGCCATTTGGGCACTGCTTTCTCCATTTTAGGATGAATTGAAGATTTCCCCCCCTCACACACACACACACACACTTAGAGGTGCATTAAGCCTACTGGAGCTATGATGTCCTGCCAGAAATTGGTGGGAGGGAAACCCCACCCCCAGTTCTCAGCATTTTGCCTTTAAATTTTAGTGGCACAATTGTGCAGGATTTTGAAGGCTGGAAATAAGAGTTTGAGGTTATGTCACATAGGGACTTTCATGACTGACCAATATTGGATAGACTTGCCTATGCAACTTACATTATGTTTGATATATTGGCACAAAAAGTGACATTTCCAAGTGGGTATGAAACATTGTTTGTTTGTTTGTTTGTTTGTTTGTTTATTCTCTCACTAGACAATTTACAAATATACTGTAACTTGCAGGCAAAACCAAAATGTATGAAGCCACCTTTCATTCCCTATGTCCTGTATATATAAACAAAGAGAGGCCTTGCCCATGTTCCTGATCCTCTCAATTGCTTATCATCTGAGCCTGTATCCTGTTGGCAGACTTCTTCTAATCAAAGGTGTCATCTACTTTTATTGGCTTTAAACAACAGTTTCCTAGCAAGAGCAGGAAATCTGACTCCAAGAGAGCCTTCTAGGTCTCTGGAATGGAGCACGCTTCTCAGGGAAATGGGTGGATAGGAGAAAACTCACCGAAATGCCATGGAGCATATCATCTTTCAACTCTCTGCATCCTGCAGGGTGAAGAATTTGATTGGTCCCTGTCATTAGGACACCCAGGTGATTCTTGCCCTCCTTCCCTTGGCAGTTCCTCATCATCACTCCTGCAGGGTCTGCTAGAGAAGGAATTAGGTTTCGTTCCGCCCTGCCTGAGTGAGACAGCTGTGTAAGCTGTCAGCCTAAAGCAAATTGGAAGAGCCTCCCTGTAGCGCTGGGGCTGTTGATTAAAGCAGCAACCCTTCTTATTGTCATTCCTAACAGATCAACACCAAATTTCTTCAGACTGGTGTTGCTGTTCTTTCAGTTGGTTAAAAATTATCCAATATTGTTTCTGAAAGGGAGAATGGGAGCGTTTCTCTTAGGATTTGAGCCTTCTTTTTAGAAATGGAATAGGCTTTATTGTTTTGGGTGCGAGAACTTACAGTGGGAGGAGAATGAGGTTTGGCTTAGCAACACCATCTTATCAAAATGATCTGTACTCATGCATTCTCTACCCTACCCCAAGTGTAGACCTATTTTTCCCCTTCACATCAGTCTTGATTCCTGGTGACTAATTGAACATGTCCTTGCATCTTTTTTGATATGGATGTTTGTAAGTGCTCGGCCATTGCTTGCTTTATAGGCCTGAGAGAGAGAGTGACCTAAGATTACTAGGTTGGTTTTGTGTCTAAAGTGGGACTAGAACTCACAGTCTCTCAGCTTCTAGCTTAATGCTTTAGCCACTACTCTGAACTGGCTCAGCAGGTGATTGGAGGAAAGTAAATGTTCTATTGGTTTTTTTTTAATGAAAACAAAAATGATCTCAAAAGGGGGTGAAGGGGGAAGAGGATTCAAGGAACCAGTCACCTGACATCAGGAAGATTCTAGAACAGATTATAAAAGAAACTGCTCTGAACCACCTTAATAACAATGTCATAATCAAAATCAGCATGGATTTGACAATCTAACATCATTTATTTTCTTTAATTGGTTAAGATTGTAGGAAGGCTGTAAATGTAATAATATAATGTAATGTAATGTAATGCAATGAAATATATACAGTGGAAACCTCGGTTCGCGAACGCTTCTGTTGGCGACCAATTCACTTCACAAACAAAAAAGCCAGCCGAGTTTTGAATCAGTTCCCGACTCAAAACTTGGTTGGTGAACAAAAAATAGTACAGAAAGATTCCTTTCCGTGCCATTTTCCCTTCTGCACATGCACAGAATGTCTGCACATGCACAGTGAGTGTCGCTTCAGAATGTGACCAATTCGGTTCATGCCTGCAGTCCAGGAACGGATTGTGGTTGCGAACCGAAGTTTCACTGTACATACATAAGGTAAAGGTAAAGGTTCCCCTCGCACATCTGTGCTAGTCGTTCCCGACTCTAGGGGGCGGTGCTCATCTCCG
>JANHJO010007591.1:31107-46124 GCA_032468235.1 Pseudoxyrhopus heterurus | reverse complement strand
CCCGCACCTGGAAGAGCCAAATTCAAGGGGCTAAAGAGCCACTTGTGGCTCCCGAGCCGCAGTTTGCTGACCACTGCACTAGGACAAACAGGATCCCACCTCAGGATGAGGCGGGCCTCATCAATCTGACATTTGTTCAGATAATCAATCTTCAGAATATCTCGGGAATATTTGAAATTACATTTTATCTAATAGGTGTTATTAAGAATTCAGGAACTAGTTCTCGAAGATCAACTTGTTACCTTATTTTCTTCACCTATTTTGGAATAACAATTTAGGACCATGTAAGTCCAGACTCAGATTACTGGAAATCACCCAAATTTAATGAATAATGTTTGGCAGGACATTAAGGAAGTAAATCTGCAATGTGCACCCCACACGTTTTGGAATTTCCTATGTTTATCTGACAAAGCAAATGATTGATAATAATTGAAGAGGATTGTTTTTTTTTAAAAAAAAAATATGGTCAGCTCGATTACTTAAGACAGAAAAGAGTTTCATTGTCTTTCAGCAATCAACAATAAGGCTAACGTCTACAAACAGAAATACAAGTGTAAGTTTAAGTTTAAGGAAAGAGATATCTGCTATGTAATATTTCTATTCCTGATTACAGTGAACAATTGTTTCCTCCTTAAACCTAACTAAAGCCAAACTGATCTTCTGCAATTGTCATAAAAATCACAATTTGCTACTTAATAGAATAGGTTTTATCTACTTTACAGCCTTTTTTTTTTGCTTATCTAGGCATGTTACAAATAACACAAATGTAACATCAAACATATCCTGACTACTGCTTTATTTCACACGTTGGTTTCTTTAATTCTTCTAACAAATGTATGATTCTTACACCATACCCTTTTATTGTCAATCTATTATAAAATGATTTTTCAAATTTTAATTTCACTAATATTTAACATTAGATAAACATCTGACATTAGATATATGTCCTCTCCCATCGAGTGAATAGGGAAAAGAAAGAACGGTACCTCGGTTCTTCATCAAGTAGTACACTACTTTGCATCTGAAAAATACGTCCACCTTAAGCTGAGGGATAATTATTGTCTTTTCTAATAAAGCAAGCATCTCATCATGCTCACACCACACCCGAAACTGAAGCAAACTGCAATGCGTTCACAGACTCAACAATTTGTCTGTGTCAGCAATAGGCCATGCTGGACTTTTCTATATGGCTATTGAAAGGGCCATTACTATGGCCTAGCACGTAGCTATGGTCATGTAAGCCTCTTCTGCTCCAGCTGAAAGGCAGAAAAGATGTACTTGCATCAATGTTCTTTTATTATTGCACTGTTGTTAGAATGGGAGAATGCATACAAAAGGCAGGTGCACCACACTGCACATTCAAGCAGGATGATATCCTTTAAAGGCAAGATCCAACTTTAAATATTCACTCTCACAATTTACCAATTCAAAGGGAGGGAAAACCTTTCCAGTACATTTAAAGCAGTACTATAGAATTTGTTTGTCTATTTATTTTTCATATTTCTAAACTACTCAGCTCCCTCAAAGAGGGGTGCTGGGTGGTGTACAATATAATATAACCAATAAATAAAACAACATATAAAAGTTATTGTTACCATTAAAAATTAAATTAGAGTTAAAAGTTCAAAATTATAGAATAATGACAATTAAATATCAAAAGGGGGGAAATTCCAAGATGGCCATTTAGCATTGGATTATTACAGGCAAGGGGAAGGTTCTCAAGGGACTTACTTGTAAGGGTTACTTGTAGACTCATTCATTTATGTCCTTATTAAATACATGTTATGTCCTTGTGCCATGTGAAAATGTTATACTTGTTACATTTTTTTTACATATTTGCAACTATTTGCTTAGAAACCTCAATTGAAAAACAATTAACAAATTAATTACAAGGGGATATGAATTTGACTGAAAGAGGTAAAAGAGAAGTCATATAATCAAGTATAGAGAAAGTAAATATTCCACTAAAATAATATGGTGATGTGAATATCACAGGGTGCAACAATTTAGGTCTTCCCCACAACCCCTAAAGTAACAAAACAGTAAAACCAACATAAAAATGTAAAGAATCAACTCACAAAACTAGATAAGCACTGATGAAGATGAAATAATTTAATTTTTGAATGTGATCATCTTTAGTTAAAGTTTAAACTTTGGAGATGTGTGTGTGTGAATACATACATACATATGAAACAAACAAATGCTTGGTTGATATAATGTAACAGACATAAATATGAAAAACTTTTTAAAAATAGTCTGTTTTTACTAACTTCCTTGACTTCATTATCTGAAAACAAATGTTTTGCCTGCACTGAGACAAACTGCTTCACTTCATTTAGATCTATTGCATTTTCAAATAAACTGTTTTATATGCAAATTAAAATGAAAATAATAATAAATGATATAAACCTTCCACCACCTTTTTTTTTTTTTAAGAAAAAGAAAATAAATGCTAGGGAAAAGGGGCCAAAAAGCACCTTAAGGAGATTCCCCTCCCTAATGTTTCTTATTTATTTTTTCCGAGTATTAGTATTTTATTATATTTTTATCCTGCTATTATAATTGATTACTTGATTAAGTAATTCAAGTCAGTGAACATATATAATACTCCTTTCTCCTATTTTCCCCACAACAACAATTCTGTGAGGTGAACTGGATTGAGAGTAACCAAAGTCACCCAGTCGACTTTCATGCCTAAGGCAGGACTGGAATTCAGTCTCCTGGTTTCCTATCACATATGACTTTTGAAAAAAATGAGCATCCAACAGATTTATGCATACATTCTTTATCTATTTCAAAATAGCAAAAATAGCGGACATACACATGGATGATATAGGAACATGAACTTTAGAGAACTGACACACAAAAATCTGATGTACATGTAAACTGGTCCTAAATCTATTTGAAGATTTGTCATATCTCTTTACCATATTTCATCAGCTGAGTGTCTAGACAAACATATATTAGTAAATTGCACATGTGACAGAACAATAAAAAACTGTGATACTATTTTTATATCTTTATAAAACTATATGAAGATTCTTACAAAAAAATTATATTGGCCTGCCACCTTGTGGGCAAACCATGCACTTTTTTTATCCCTTTAAGTTTTTTTTTAAATGAATGGCCTTATTGATATTTTTTTTTTCATTTTAAAAAAGGCTTAAGACTAATTGTTTAAGATTCAAAACTGTTTTTTTTAATGAAGGAATAGCTTATTAAAAAAAGGACAAAATAAGGTTTAGTTTTATAATCTGTGCTGAAGTAAGATTTTAACAATGTTTTGGGAAGTGATCTGAAAGGGAAAAGGTAATTTGGAGAGCACACAACTGTGTACACACTCAGTTGTGAGTAACTGCTCAGTACAGTTGGTACTGAAGTACAACAAACATGCCCACCTAAGCTTCTAATCACTTTTCCCATCCCTTCTACAAGCCATATCTTGCATAGAGAAACCTGCTTTTGTGAAATGTTCAAATGGAAAAAATCAGGATAGGCTTCCAATTGAATTTTATCTCACTTGAATACATGTCTCTCACTAGAGACATTCTTATCAGAACAGACAAAAACACATTCCATTTTTCTTTCTTCACTTCCCTCATCTCTTATGTTGTTAAGCCATTTTTTAGCAATGAAAACAAAAAGGACGAAATGCCTCACACACAGGACAAAATGCTTTCTATTTATTAACAACAGAGTGCCTGTCTGTGCTTGTAATAATAAATAGTGTTTTTCTTGTACAATAAAAATGCTTCTCTTGGTTTTGGATATTCACATGTGAAATGGAAGCTATCATACCTTGTTTGTGTGAAAATACAAACTAAGTTATAATGAAACAAAAAGCACAATCCTGGCAAGGGAATCACTTAAACCAACCTTACACCCTCCAGTTATGATTGCTAGTGTACTTCCATACCCATGTTACCTGAAAATTGCAACATCCAAACATATTGATGTGGTGGTTATCAGTTGAGAAAACTGTAATTTCACAGTATGACCCCAAGAAAACCTTTCACAACAAAACAGATTGCATCTTTGCCTGCCTGCTTTGAGGAACAGATTTGAGGTTGCTCAAATGATTTGCACAGGTAAACCTGAAACCCTAGTTTGAAATTCCACTACTGTATACTACAATAAGCCCATTTTAAAGAGTAGGACTTGGACTATTGTATAATAAAAAGAATAAAATAAAAGGATTCATATGCTGTGCCTGCCAAAAAAGTAAATCCAGTTTAGTAAAAAAAATTAAGAATTTATATGCTGCTTTTTAGAATAAACATTTCTTCCCGGATAGCCTATAGTCAGTATTGTAAAGTTCTGTTAGAAAGCATCTTAAAACCACTATCTAAAAAAATTGAACAGGAACATAAAACAATTCTTCATCCCTGTTAATAAAACTTTCAAAACAGAACAATTTAAAATCCAGTCTATTTGCTTAAATGTCTGAGATGAATGGTTGTATAAATCACATATATAATTGTGAGGATGATAATAAACATTTCTCTCTAAGCAGGGATTTTCATGGAGCCTGCAAATATCGAAGTCAAACTATTTTGAATTTCAAATGTTTTATTTCAATGAAGTTGGTTCAGTGTTAAATATGTTTCACGTTAAAAACAACTGTTTGAAAATGGCATTTTGCATTTGAAATTTGCAGATGTATGAACTTTCATTTTTATTACATACAATAAAAAAAGATTGGAATCAGTGGTGGGATGCTGCTGGTTCACACCGGTTTTACTGAACCGGTAGCGCCGGTAAGCCATTGGCCCTGCGCACCCACCCTTTCCTGTCCTTTATTTCCTTGTTTCTTAGCTCAGATGATTCACGCGGCAGAGCGGACTGCCACACCTCAGCTGTTTTACTCACCAGTGCTGAATAGAAGATAAGTTTTGAAACTTAAAATCGGTGGGTTTTGAATGCTCCGCACGTGCACAAAGCGAAGTGCGTTCTCATAGAACTGGTAGTAAAAAAAGATTGAATCCTACCACTGATTGGAATGCAATAATGCAACTAACGGTAGTCTTAATGGCCTCACTTTAAATACAAAATTTGATCAGGAGTTGTTCATTTATCTCCAAATTCTTATTGATTAGGTGCCGGACACACATATTGAATGACAAATCCCTGTTTGTTGTTAACTTTCTCTTCAATCAAGCATAATTTTCAGTATCAGAAATAGCAGACTACATTATGAACATATAAATGTATGTGTAGATTAATGGTAAGGTATCAAAACTTTCAAACTATCAAAACTTATTCTTCAGAATAAGTTACCATTTGGACCCCATAGTCATATGGATACAGTTTAAAATGTTTTCATAAATGACCAATTGCTGTAAATATTCTCAATTGTTTTATTTTACAAAAAAGAAGTCTTCAAAAAATATGAAAGTGATTATCTGTCAATAGATCAAAATATTCATAAACATGCTTATGTCACAAAATAATTTGTTCACATGTAATCTACAGATGAACTGTTATCACAACTTTTTGTACACCTATTTTAGAGCAATTAAGATTTCTTATTTAAAAATTATTTTCTTACTTTAGAAAGATGGATATCCGATCAGTTCTTGAAGGTTTTGCATCCACCGCATCAGCATAATCATTTTTAGTATCTTCAGCCATCAATGGCAACACAGGGATATCTTCTGCCAATATTTAGATAAGCAACAGATTCTACAATCAATATTCTTACAATTAATATCATTTTAGATAGCATGATATATTTCTATTTTTTTAAAAAAAAAAATGAATCTAGAGGTTAGACATTTGCATTCAAGCTTAGGTTGAAATATATTTTACAAAACTATTGAAGTGCAATTTCTTTGTTTTTTATTTATTATTTAACATTTAACATGGAGAAATGAAGAAAGGAAGAAAAGCACATACATGTAAAGAGAATATACTTGCTCTAAGTTACATTCCATTGAATTGTATACGCCTTAATTCCAAACATGCTGCCGTGTTCCCAAGAAAAGATACAGTTGCTTTAAGGTCTGTGGTCAATTGCTATATTTGTGCCTTCATGAGCTTTGAAACATTTTGGGAGATTGAATATAAAGGATGTTTAGCATTTTCCGAATGTTATAGAAAGAAATAATAAAAAAATAAATTTACAGATGGATGTCCATTCAAACAAATAATAGTGTTATTTTCTGAATCAACTTCTTGTATATTTTTTTCAGTAAGAAACTTTTCACTTCATTTCATATCTAACAATAATAATATTGAAATTTGCAAAATACGAGCTGATTTAAACATTAATGATTTACTATAGTGCAGGGTGGATAAAAATGATTTTTAAAAAAGAAATAGAAAAATCGATTTTTTAAAATTTAAATCGGGCTTTTTTAATTTAAATCAGATATTTTTATTTTTATCAAATTTGTTTTAATAAAATGCTTTTGGAGTAAAAATCTATCTAAAGATAGTTTTCTATTTAAGATGTAGTTTATTCAGCACGAAATGGAGCTTAGTTATGTAGCATGAGGCTGTATATTGTGCAATATTTACACTTTTAGTAAACTCATTCAATGAATACAAGCTCTGCAAGCTGAGATAACATGCACTGCATTGATGCATTCACACGATTTCACAGTAACCATTAGATAAATCATAAAACAAAGTTCAGGAATATTCCTTTATCCCATTGTTTTGCAAATCTATGTACACTACAAACTGTATGATTGTTTGAAGAGAAATGCATCTGTACCACCAGGTTCTAAGTATGAAATGTGAAACCTTCTAAGCAGCTTATAAATATAATATAAAAGAGCATCTGTCATTTCATGACAGCGCCTGTTAGTGGGCATCCACTCACCTGTTACCTCCCTCACCTTGTTGTGTCACGGTCGCATCACCAGCTGCCCCATTAAAGTGAATGAGACTGGTGGTGAGTCAATAGCATGTCAGAGGAGGATCTGCTGCAGGACAGAGATGACAATTGCTCTTTAAAAATTATGATTTAAATCAAGTTGATTTAAATCAAGCCTTTTTACTAGTGATTTAAATCATGATTTAAATTGACTTGATTTAAATCAAATCCACTCTGCTTATAGTGTTTTTCAAAGTTGGCAAATTTTTGATGTGTGGATTCAACTCCCAAATTGCTGGCTGTGAAATTATCAGAGATAAGTCCATACATCTTAATGTTGCCAAATTTAAAAACACTAAATTACCTGAATAAAAGGTAGGAAACTAAACAACTATCAGTCACTGTATTCATAATGGACAACATTAGGAAGGAAAAATCTATATGAGTTACAATAATTTCTTTTTCAATTTCCATCTCAACTCAGGTGATTCCATTTGAGTTTTTTTAATAAATCAGCTGGAAAAATTACAGATTTAATACTAATGTACTTAATTTAGACTGCTCCCTAGCTTTATGTCCTGTATATTTATATATTAATCTATATATCTTACATTGTTCTAAGCTCAGTTAAAGAAGCAAAGAACAGTGTTATTTCTTTCATGTATAAGTGGAACTAGGTTATACAGGTAGTCCTGTATACTACAATTGAGCGCAAAATTTCCATTGCTAAGCAAGACAGACTAAGTGAATTTTGACCCATTTTATGACAATTTTTGCCAGTTATTAAGTGGACCACTGCAATTAGTAATACAGTTGTTAAGTGAAATGCTTTTTAAGTGACTTTGCTTGTCAGAAGGTCGCAAAAGTTAATCACATGGCCCTGGGGGCATTGTAACCATCATAAATACATGTCAGTTGCCAAGGATCTGAATTTTGATCATGTGACATGGGATTGTTGCAACAGTTACATGAAAAACAATCATTGGTCAATTTTTCCAGTGCTGTTGTAACTCAAATGGTCACTAAATGAATGCTGTTGGGTTGAGGACTACCTGTACTTTTTAAACAGTACTCCCACAATTTGAAGATACCTGCAATACCTAGTAATTTATATGTTCAAAAATAAAAATAAATGTAGTAAGTACAATGGTCCCAGCTAATATGTGGCATGGCTGTTATAGGTATGCAAAAATGTTCCAAGGCTACTCTTAACATTACTGTAAACGTCTTTCATTTAGGTTCACAATATATTAGGGAAAACTTCTGTACTGAGGAGACTATATACCACGTGCCTAATGAAGTGCACTATGATCTATAAATACAATAACATATTGTTGACTGTACCAAGGGGAAAAAAACCCCAACCCAGTTATTTACTCTGCACAGTGAAGGCCATTCAAGTGTTTCTAAGTGTTAAAAACAGACATACTTTTTGCAAACCTTGGGGCATACAGAAACAATATGGAGATTATCCCAAAACTGCTTTTGAAAAGGCAACTTTTCCTTCGGGAATGGGCGGCATAGAAATTCAAATAAATAAACAAATAAACAAACAAACAAACAAACTGTACTTTATAGGTTTTTTCCCCTTGAAAACATTTTGCTTCTCATCCAAAAAGGTTCTTCATTTCTGACCGAATGGTGGGGAATGGAAGGATTTTTATTCTTTGCAGTCATCTGGTCGTTAGTACTCTGAAGGTTGGTCATTTAGACCATTTGGGGTTTACCTCTACCTCATGGTCACCTGAATCAAATTGCAAATGGGTGAGGAACCTTCTTGGGACTGTTGACAGGGCTGTGTTGTAGACACCCTCTGTTGAGAAAGGGCTGTTCAATTTTAATATTTCAAACCAGTGGTCCTCTCTGTCTGGAATGTGAAACCTGCTGTCTTCAAAGGAGTGACCTTTGTCTTTCAAATACAGATGCTGAATCTTGTCCTGATGGGTTTGTTCTCCTGTGTGGTGCACATGTTTGTGAAGTGGTTGTTTTGTTTCCCATTTCAATAGGTGTGTCAGACAGCAAAGTTCACATTCTGGACAAAAAGGACCACTGGTTTGAAAAAGGGTCAAAGAAGTTATCTACGTTAAAATTGTACACTCCTCTCTCAACAGAGAGGGAGGGATACAATGCTACCTATCTCTCTGTCTACAACACGTTCCTTTCAACAGTATCAAGAACGTTATATACCCATTTGCATTCTGATTCAAGTCATCCTGAGGGTACAGATAAACCCCCAGGTGGCTTCAACAACTCTTGGAAAGCTAACAATAGACCTGACCTTCAGAGTGGTTCAGATGATTGCAAATATTATAAATCCTTCCATTCTCCACCGTTCAATAAGAACCGAAGAAGCTTTTTGGATGAGAAGCAAAACATTTTCAAAGAAAAAAAACCCTAGGAAGTCCAGTTGCCTTTTGAAAAACACCTTTAGGACAACCATGACCTGGATGATTGAGACTCTCCACAGACAATATGGAGATTAGGAGATATCACTGGGATAATTGCAGGTACTTGAATAATTCCAGTCATACTTCCATAAAACAAAAAGTCTACTGGACAAAGGGAGAGCTCAACTTGTTTGAGTTATTCTGCTTCTGCAAACAGAAGTACATCCTGCCTGTCTTTACAGTATGCTTATCAATTTGGAAAGGAGACTATCCTGAAAGCCTCTGCATTATCCCAGCTTCTGGATAGTTGCAAACCACTAAAGCAGCAGAAGCAATTCTTCCAGATTCTTATCTTATATATTTAATAGCTTACAGCTATTAAATAAGAGGCAGCACGTTTTGGATTTTGCCACCAGGTGGCTCTGATTAGAAGGCTGTGACACAAGCGAAAAGCCATCCTGACCCCATAACTGCATGGGCAAAGAGCAACCCCCAGGAGGTTTCTTTTTCTTTCATACAGAAAATCTACTTTTTGTTTCACTTCTGTTCCCAAGTTCTTTTTCTTTCATTTTAACCAGAAACCTTGAAAATGTATCCTGGATAATCCCATCAGCTGATCTTTATCAGCTTTTTTCCCCCATCAGAAAATAGGCAAGAATGCTTCAGTTAATAAGATAGCAGGAAATGATATAACAGACCCTTTTTTTTTCTAGCAAGGACGCCGTTTTGAGTCTATCAGTTGAAGAGCAAGAAACTGCACTTCTACAACACACTAAACCACAAGTTTCATTTCTTGTATGAACCCAGGCGAGTGAACTATGGATTAGTTAGTTCACCACAAGTAAGCTTATCAGATCAATGCTACCATAACAGCATGCTTGAAGAGCTGATCCCAAAGCATCTTAGCATGGAAAACTGAAATACAGAACTAACTGCACTTTGATCCTCATTTTCCTAGCTCCGTGCCAAGCAGAAATTTCCCAGATCGCCTTTCTGTAGCATGGAAAAGGAACAAGATGCGGTATTTTCTGGAATGGCGATCTGATACCGACCGAAGAGGGCTAGCTGCATGAAACTAATCAGGCAGACAGAACTCCAACAGGTGCAACTTTCACCATTAGTTTTTAAAAGCAAAAATGGCAATCCTCGGCACGAATAAATACGACATGGTGGAAGGGAAACAAAGACTGCAAGATTCCATCACTGAAAAGGTTCTTACGAGCGAGTTCTCGGTCCCAAAATGTTTAACAGCGAATTAAAGCACGAGAACTTAAGCAGTTTTTTTTAAAAGTTTTGAAAAAGGGCCGTCGTCTATCAGGGAGTTTCCGAACAGAGAAATCGGCATGAAGGTGAAAATCGAGCCTTGGGGAAAAATTTTGAAGTTCTCTCTCAAAACAAACTATACTTGCCAGCGTGATGCCCGCGGCGAACAGGCTCTCCTCCTCAGTCTTCTCCCTTTGTTTGTTCTCCGCAACGCTACGTGGAAGGTAAAAGCGAAACTAAACGGTCAGAAAACTTTACTCCTGCGGCAACCCAGGAAGTTACCGCGGAGAGACTTGAATTCAGCGATCCGCCTTCCCGGTCGGCCCAGCCAAGTCTCTATAGCGCTTCCTTTGGGCTGAGCGTGGAACAAGCGTTTGTTTTCACAAGCCACAACCCCGGGGAATGGCTTCGCCTTTTCCTTCCCCTTCACCCCAGGGAACTGATTTTCAGTTTTCGCCAGCCGGATTTCCCCCCCTCCCCTTTAGAAATAAACTGCTTTTCAGTTCTGTCATCCTCACATATCTGGAGAAGACCAAGTTAAGGAAGGCGACATTCTTTTCTGGCGGTAGATAAAGTTTGAATTAGCAAACAAGGGAAAAAAATTTAACTTTTTCTTCCTAGTGTTATTCCCGCGCTATGGCAGGGTCATCTTAACGGAGGAAATCTAATTAAATTTAGATGTTCAAAGTTACAACGGCATTGAAAAAAAATGAATTGTGACCACACTTATGACCATTTTCACACTTATGACCATTGCTGAATCCCATGATCATGTGATCAAAATTCGGACTCTTGGCAATTGACTTCTATTTATGATGGTTGCAGTGTCCCGGATCATGTGATCACCTTTTGTGATCTTCTGATAAGCAAAGTCAATGGGAAAGCCAGGTTCACTTAACCGTTTCATTAACTTAACTGCAGTTAACAAGTGGCAAGAAAAGTTGTAAAATGAAGCAAAATTCACTTAACAAATGTCTCCTTAGCATGGGCTCAATTGTGGTCATAAGTTGAGGGCTAACTGTATTTCTGAAGACAAATAGGTATTCACTAAGAAAGTTGACTTGACCTTCAACTTGAAAGGTAGATATATCTTTCTTTCAGGCACTTCTGGAATTCATACAATCCCATACTTTATGAAAAAGGTATTGTTGATTTTTTTTTTCACATTCATAGGACAGAGGGCAGGAGAACAAAGAAAGCTTGGGAATCAGTCTCTGCTCTGAAAATGCTTTGGCCTTTTGTGCTTTCCTTAATAGACTCTTAGTGAATACATAATAATCTGAAGATGATCTGAAATATATTTAGAAGGCAAACCTCGGACTGTGACAAATGAGCATTGAACTCCCTATTTTATATATTACCAATTAGATAGCCTTCATTTTCATATGACCATGATGCTTCTCTCTGACTTCACTCGTCTATTTAGAGAAAGGCTTCATTGAATTCTTGCATCTCTTTCCCTCTATGAACTCTTAACACAGTTGCCAAAATAACCCCTCTTAGTAAGTGACAGCTTTAAAAACCAGACAACAGCTGAGTGCAACTCAGAAGCAGAGCATAAACAGACTGGAGTACCTTTCTTAGGAAACAAGGAAATTCGTATATTACTGGATCCTCAGAATTTTAAATTTTTTATATATAATTTCAATATGAATATTCAATCTTGTGCCAGGTGTGGCTATGGGGTCTATCCTGCTGAGAAGATTAATTGTATCGATCAGGTTAGTGGTTAATTACTATCTGCCATTATTATAATTGTTCTGATACCATTTGTCTATCTTGAAGAAATGACCTTCAAATAAATAAAATATACTTATCCTAAAGTATACTAATCAATATAACTATTGGATGGCCAAGTTAGAATTGAATATTTGCTAAATTTGTTGCACTGCTTTGTTTGTTTGTTTTTAGATTCTAAAGGAGAAATGAATTTACAACATACCTCATGTGTATTGATTGTTAGACTGTTAGGAAAAAAATAGTTATAACATTTGTAACTAGATTTAGAAAATCTAAAATAAATAACTTTCATCGTATTTCTATCTATCCTATTTTCTAGACCTGGCATAAAGCCTGCTTTCACTGTGAAGTTTGTAAGATGATACTAACAGTAAATAATTTTGTTAGCCACCAGAAAAGGCCGTATTGTCAAGTGTAAGTATTGTCAAGTGTCAATTTTGTTTTATAATATGACCCTGTTATATGCATTCAATTGAACTAAATTCTGATACTGTTGCTCAGATGATTTTCAGATATTACTGGTTTAGTCAGACAATAAAGTGCATCCGTATCGTGGGGTAAATAAAACCTGTTCATAGCATTTAAAATAATAAATATGGTACATTATGCATTAAAACTAAGTTTTCTGTTTAAAAGTACAGTTGAAGATATGATAATTTAAAAGAGTAAGATAGAAAGCAAAATGCCTGATTAGATTTATATCCAGGGGGTAGTCAGTAACTGTTTACTTAGTATTAGGCTATTCTGTTTTCTCCCACCTTCTAATCTCCAGATGTGTTGAGTTACAACTTATAGATTTACCAACCAGCCTGCTCAAAATATGACAAGCATTTTAGTTCAGCAGAATTATAATTGGTTATTAGATTAAATACCAAAATAGGTGTACTCTAAAAGATCCAGTTTATATAAAGCACACAACTTGAAACCCCAAGTTGTGTGCCTCTATCTGAAGTTTCAGAGGAGAATGGGACAACTCGCCATGGCAAATTCACAATGGTCAACTCTCCACGACCAATTCACCATGGCCAACTCAACCTGGCCTACTCGCCGCAGGAGAACTCAACATGGCCAATTCACCATGGGACAACTTGTTGGTTGTCGTAGACTGTTTTACCTGAAAGTCATTTCTAATAAAAGAGAGAAATAATTCCATATCATATCTGGAAGATAATTATATCACCTATGCCTAGTTTAATTTAAATCTAAATGCCATTGAAATAAAAGCAAAATTAGATTTCTTTTTCCTTTTGAATTTACCCATTTTGTTTTGTGATCCAGTCCAATTCTATTTGAAGACTCACTGGACTGTGTATTTTAGCTCAGAAAAAATATGTTTCCTTAATTTAGAGCAGTTATTAGCAACATATGACTTTTCAGATTTTAAATTCCTATTCCATCAAAGGAAAAAAGTTAATACTTCTAGTGCTATGGTCTCATTATAAATCATCTCCAATCCTATGGGATTATTTAATTTGGAAGCATTAGAGTGATTCTAAATGACATTAGGACGTGGACCACCTTTGTGTTAGTAGGCCTCATCTGAGACTGTTCAGTTGGCCAAATTACATTCTCTATCCCTCTTGTAGCTACTAATATCTTCTCTAGGAAGATAACTGTCTAGAGTTACTTGCCATTAGAGTGAAGTTAATGACAAATAATAATGCTTTAGAATGATGCAATATTGTGCACATCCTTTTATATGTATTTTTTTCTAAATTCAAGCTGACTGGTAAATATTTTTCAAAGTTCACATGCATAACTTTCAAAGTTTCATGTTTAGTCATGGATGCCTATAATGTGTCACATTGTTATTGCTTTTGTTAGCATTTTTCACTCTAAAAATCAGCAATTCTAGTGAGTATTTTCTGGTCACGTTTTTTAATAAGTTCCTTGGAACTAGCACAATTCTGTTTTACTGACTTCACTTCCTATATTGTCCCATATGATCAGTCCTGCACTGAAGGACTCTCAGAGTGAGATATTTCATCAGCTTAAATCCTATGTCTCTTTCTCATCTCTTTACATTGCAATGGATGGACAGCCACTTATTTCTCAGTAGGCCAAGTAGTTGACACCTGGGAATAGTTATTGTAATAGCTCAGCCTGATCTCAGGTCCTTGGCTTCTGACCTCAACCTTAGCCACAATGTAATAGTGCCATCATGAGAGGATATTTTCCTTGCTGTATGATGACACACAGAAAAAGGATGTCGGCAAAGTCAGGATATAAAAATAATGCCCTGGCCTACAATCAATAGCATTCTCACAAGTTAGAACACCATTTAGCAGTGACTCAGAAGAGATGCAATACAGACAGGATAGAGACTAGTAGCAGAGCTAGCATATTTTGGTGCTATTTTGGTTTCATGATAACTAAAGGATGTCTGGATGATACTTTAACTCAGTAGTGAGAAAGACCCAATATGTTGATTAAGGGCAGAGACATACAGTGTTGTATTTCCCTAGTAATATAAAATGACTAGTTTCCTTTATGCTTCAATAAAAGGTAAAAAAGGAGTCCCTACAGATTTTATTCTGCTAGTTGTTGCCCACTATAGGGGGCAATGCTGATCTCTGTTTCAATCCCATTGAGCCAGTGCTGTCTGAACACATTTCCGTGGTCATATAGCCAGCATGATGTCATGGAGTGCTGTTATGTACCACTTCAGTGGGAAGGTAACAGCGCTCCTTATGCTTTGGGATCCTCACATATTAAAAATGTTAATTTTCAAGAGCCTTGAATAGTGCAGCGGGCTAAACGCTGTACTTAAAGTAATTAAGTTTCAGCTCCCAGCTGCCTGCAATTTA
>JANHJO010007591.1:0-17945 GCA_032468235.1 Pseudoxyrhopus heterurus | reverse complement strand
GGTTCCGTTAGGAACCCTCAGATAGGCAAGCCTGGACTTAGAGCCACAGAGGTAGCGGCTCTTCGTCCAGTATCGCCGGCAGCTCAGCCGGAAGTCGGCAAAACTCATTTCTGTCTTGCTTAGCAACAGAAATTTTGGACTCAATTGTGGTCATAAATTGAGGACTAATTGTAGTTACATGAAGCTTTGTCCCATCAGTGTTTAGGGTTTTTTATTGCAGTATGCCTCAATTTGAACCTGTCATTTGGCTGTTCATACACTCTACTTAAAATGATATTTCACAAGATCTTCAAAATTATTTTGGTTAAAAATACTCTGAATGGCTTGGTATCATCCACTCACTCAGACAGCTCATTGTTTATGTCCATTTATGATCAGAATCAAGCACTGGTTCTTGCACAAATAACTGAATTGCTCTATTTCTTTCTACCCTCCAGTGAGAAAACTGGCTGTTCTTCCCTTTCTGATCCCTACAGTAAGTAATTCATAAAAGGACAGGTCCTATTAACCTATGATCATTAGGTTAGTCCAACTTCTGAGGAAATTTTGTTAACAGCTTTTAGAAAATTCAAATACAGTATACTGTGTTGACAGGGTAACTTCCATTCAGATACCTGTTGACATTGTAAAAAAATAGAAAATTGACAAAACAGGATAACTTTTACTGAATCCATGCCGACTTTCCTTCAGCAATACTAGTTCCTCTGCATGTTAATTTTTTTTCTTTGGTTATCCATTTCTATCTACTTTTTCTGATACATGACTGTTACATTAACTTTCATCTCATCTTCAGCCCAAGATCAAGTCACGTCATCCTTAGCAGTATCAGCATTAAACATTTTCTCCTTATTTCTATCCTGTTCAAGGGCAGCCATAAGTTATTGAAAACATGCTAGACTTTGACATCCATTATTTTGAAGAGACGTCAGGTGAATTCAGTAACCTTATACAGAGACAATCTAGGCAGAATAGAGGCAACAATGCAGACAGGAAATGTCATGCCAGTATAGTTTTTGCTGACTCAAGGAGGTAAATAGAGTGCTTCCCAATGGGAAAGGAAACTGATTAACTATAATTATTGATATATACAGTAGAAAAGTACTAGTGACAAATACAGAAACCAAGCCAATGTTCTACAACCAGTAAAAATCTAGAAAACAAAATGGAACTAAATTCTAATACAGTGGATCATCTCCATATAAATTGTTCTTCTGGCACTTTAAAGTTTCAAGATTCTTCTAACAGCAGCACTATCATGGAAGCTCATGTTGAAGAGAACACAGAATTAAACAGAAGGGAGTTTCTTGCTACCCATTTTTTCCTTTCAGATTTATAGATGTTATTAGCCCTATATTTCTGTGTTCTTTCCTTGGAAAGAGTACACAGCTGGCTCTTCCCTATAGGCACTGGAAAGAATCATATCTCTGTAGTGGAAAAGATAAACCCAGTTTATCTTAAATAGTGACTACCATCCTTCCCATCCCATCTCCACCCTTCTTTTGGATATGACCAAGGTCAAACCCAGCATGTCTTTTTGCCTAATCCTATCATACTCAAATTGACCCTCTCTGTCCCAGAAAAAGCTCCAGTGCAGTCCCATCTACACCAAAGAGAAGAAGCCTCTCTATCAGCTCACAGCATGGCCCAACAACAAATAATAATTTGCAACCTAGAGACATTCCAGCCTTCCATCTTCTTATCAGCCTCAACATTCCATTTCCTTACAATGAACTTCCTCATCTCTGCTGTCCATCTGAAAGGTCCACTGTGCCTACCAAGAGAACTCATTCCAATTACAGAGACTGTTGTGGCCCACCAGCTGCCAGCAGAGCTGGTGGTAGACTCGGACAGTGAGGAGATTGGGGAGGAACTTGGGCCAGTCCTGGAGTCTGGGGAAGGCTCTGATGGATGCTCTGAATCAAAAGCAGAGAGAGGGCCAGGGCCGTCCGACATTTCCCAGCTGCCTTCAGAGTCAGAGATAAGTGGGGAAGAAGAACAGCTTGAGCCTGTTCCAGATGCGTGTATGCTCAGAGCTGTCAGGAGAGGAGAATAATTAAGGAACAGGGGCCAACTCGGAAGGAAAGGCACACATGGACGCTGAATGGCCCCTCCCTGGGAAATAAATATAAGCAAAAGGGGAGTGGTGGTTGCAGGAGACAATTAGTTCATTTATTATTATGAAGATTTGCTTATCGTAGTTCCTGCCTCAGAGACTCCTTGCTAGGAATTAATTTACAGCTTTGCGACTGGAAGCTCTCCCCTGGCAATTATCCAAGGACTGATAAGGTCTGTTCTTGCACTTAACCTTTAGAAGGATTATTGCTGGGACTTTTCTGTGTGTGAATGCCATGAATTCATAGTAACTAAATAAAGAGGGGGTTTTCGGGATAAGGAGTCTGTTTCTTGGTTCGACTAAGCCTGGGTCAGAACAGAGACAAAGATCTGCCCAGCTTCTCCAAACTGGCCAGAAACCTTAGGATTTCCTGTTTTGTGACCCCCAACTTCAATAGAAAACTTTGCTTTTCCATTGTTCAGGGTCCATCTTTCTTGTAAAGCAGGTATCTAATGATCATTGCAAAAAATATGGATCTCTTTCTCAGTGTTGTGCTTCTTATATTGGCAAAATTCTTTGACAATTGAACAACTGTGAAAATTATTCTGAAACTGAATAATTTTGCAACACCTATATAATACTTTTTGAAACTTGGAAACAACGTTGTGAGAGAGAGAAAAATTTCCCCCTCTTTATTCTGCCACTTTGTTCCCAAAATATCAGGAATAGATAGAACACAAGGTCTCTATAGTTTTATAGCTTTCCTGAGGAGCAGAAACTGTGGATAAAAAGACAATATTTTTTCTCCATCCATTAAGAATTACATTGACCACCCATCTAGACATATTACAATATAACATTCTGCAAACATCTCAATTCCTATGATACTATCTAAGCAACTTTATGCAGAAATACTGGGAAAAAAATTCACAAAACTCAATCTAAAGTATTATATTGTTAATAACAAACTATCTTGTTATACTTACTGATTTCTTACAACCTTGACAATCCTTATGCATTGCAGAAAAAGAGAAACATATATTTTAACTTTGGCAGTTTTAGTTTCCTGAACTATTAGAAAATGGCAAGAATAATAATTTTCAGGAAAATATCATCCCTTAATTCTAGACCTGTCTATATACTGAAAAAGCTAACTATGGACTGTTCTAAATTCAAAGTTCTACCATTTTATATTGTCCTAAAATAAAAAGTCTGCTATGGTTTCTGTATTTGGAATGAACAAATTGACAGAATTTAATTTATTTATTTATTCATTTATTTTGTTGTATTTATATGCCGCCCAACTCCCAGGGGACTTTGGGCGGCTCACAACAGAAATACAATACAACAATAAAAAATGTATGTATGTATGTATGTATGTATGTATGTATGTATGTATGTATGTATTGAATTCTGTCAATTGAATTAACAAAATTATTTTCAATTATCAACAGTTAGCCTACAGCCTAGGTTTTGTTCTTCTAAATGATGGTGAACTGAGCATTTCAAGCAACTAACTTTTGAAATAATGGAGAACATTCCAGTTACTGAATGTCAATGTACATGTCCACTTGCCTTTAATCACAACTTGGAAGGAAAGTAACATGTCATCACCAAAACAAATGTATCATTCAATAAAGAATATACTATAAGTACGCTTTGTACTTAAATAACTGTATATCATTTCAGGAGATCAAAATCTAGCAAATTAAATTACAGAATACGGCATTTTGATTATAAAAGATATAATTTTCATTAGCTATTTCAATAGTCTCATATGAATCATAGCGCTAATATTCAAGGTACTTTAGGTAATACAGAACACTCCAAGTGTTCTGTTAAGTCAGATTACTCTGTTTTGCACATATGCAATTCAAATTATAAAAAAGTTTCTTACCGAGCAAGTCACCTGATAGGTTTGCAGGAAGTATAATACACAAAGACAACAGGCTGACCACGATTATGAGACAGATGAGATGGCGTTGAAAGGAGAGGTAAGTAATGGCATCATGCCCACATTGCTCGTAAATCTCGTCATCACTGCACCACAAATAAAGAGAAGTCAGTCACCAAATTTGCAAGTTGCTTAACCATAAGGAAATTACTACATAGGAACAAACAAAAGTGCTTTTGATAGCTAATAAAATGGTACTATGAAAACAATGGAAACATAAAAATGATCAGTAGATACTATTTAAATTATTCCTTCTGAAGTTATGACTTACACCCTTATTTTAACAATCTTCTATTTTACATGCCTTCTGTTTCCCAGCTACTTAGAAACATGTTTGACAAAGTATTCTCAACAGCTGTATTCATTTTATGGAATGTTTGTCCTGTGAATGCAATAGATCCCGCCTCCATCAATTTTTCTATAAATACTATGTTATTTTAATAGGTTTTTCTTATATGTACCATGAGTTTTGAGGAGATCAACCCTGACTGCTCTTTAGAAGGCCAGATCCTGAAGATGAAACTCAAATACTTTGGCCACCTCATGAGAAGGAAGGACTCACTGGAGAAGAGCCTAATGCCTATATTTAAAAATAATGCGATTGAGGGCAAAAGAAGAAGGGGACGACAGAGAATGAGGTGGCTGGATGGAGTCTCTGAAGCAGTCGATGCGAGCTTAAATGGACTCCGGATTATGGTAGAGGATAGGAAGGCCTGGAAGAACGTTGTCCACGGGGTCGCAATGGGTCGGACACGACTTCACAACTAAGAACAACAACAAATTTGCTAAAGCAAGTTGCTAGTGTGGAAAATATATATTAGTATATTCACCTGCCCACAATTTAGTTGACACCACTATGAAAGCAGCTATTGTTAGTTTGAAAAATGGAAAAAGTAAATCACAAATATTGTATTTGAAAGCAGGTTAATAGCATGACCAGTTCAATTTTACCTGACTTTGTCTTTGTATATTCTAATTTCTTTTTCATAATTTATTGAACCAATAGAACCATGTGGTAAATTATAGGTTCGCTAAAATGATTGTTTCACCAATCTTCGGCAGATAGCTAAGTAAATGAAAAATATAGTTTTCCTGTAGTTGTTATACCATGTTTCTTTTTCAGATTAAATACAAGAAGGATTTTTCCCAAATGAAAGGAGCAGCCCATTACCACTGTCTTTCAGCCCAAGAAAATCTAGTTCTTAAGCAAGCCCAAGATGTAAACAAATTGTACAGTGAGGTAAAATTATATATCTTGATTGACAGTAAATGTAGAGACAATTTTTATAGGTAAATTATTGTTACTTATTATTTTGTTTTTATTACAGTTATTTACATGTAACTTTGTTGTGCTTATCACAGAGTTACATTCTACCTCTGAAACATTGATAGCTTCTTTCTAAAACTACCACTGATCCATCATCCCTTACTTTTTCATATAAAAATTATTTTTTATTTTAAATTAGTGCAAGAGAAGCTTCACCAGAGCAAATAAATACAGAAAAAAATTCCGCAGTTGCATGAAAGTGATAGACAATAAGTTTAGGCACTATTGTCAGAGTATAACAGCTGTGCCAGTGTCCTGAGGTGTGATTCTCTTTTTCATATGAAAAATGGTGCTGATATATGGATGATACATGAACATTTTTTCTGTCTCTTTTTCTGTCAGTCTGTTACCTTACATATATTTTTTGTTGTTGTTAATTCTAATTTTTAAGGTTGAGTACAAGAAGGATCTGGAGAACAGTAAAGGCCACAGTATTAACTACTGTGAGACTCCTCAATTCAGGAATGTTAACAAGATCTCAAAATACACCAGTGATGTAAGTCTGAGTTATTTGTGTGCACTTCTACGAAAGCTTAACTTAGGTACTGTTGAAATCACAGTTTCTATATAAGTGACTTTCAGAACAAAAGTCATTGCAAAAGAGGTTGCATATAAATTAATCATTAATCCAATAATTTATGTTAATTTTAATATTAATTATCTTTATCTGTTATGTTTGTTTATAGCCTCAATTATCAAGTAGCCTTGGTTATCAATTTTGAATTCTAAATAAAAAGCAAAATATAGGCCAAAGAGATTATAACCCAATAACATTTTGTTATCAGTTTTCAAGTAACAGAAATTGAATTTGGATATTATATGCCTTATGACAGTGATGGTTAACTTTTTCGCACCGTGCCCAAAGCGTACACGTGCATACCCAAAATGCAATGCGTGCCTGTCCCCCGCACATGAGCGGCAGTGACCCAAAGACCAGCTGGCTGGTGGGAGACACATGTGCATGAGCAGCAGAACTGAGCTGGAGCGACGGCTCACATGCCCACAAAGGTGCCACTCTGGCAGCATACATAAAGGTCATAATATCAACACTGTAATATGTATTTGGGAAAGCATGATATCCTATTAAAAATAATCTATATTGAAATTGTAAATCAGTATGGTTAAATTGGATTCCGCTGTGGCCTTTTGTTCATAAATAAGTGGATGTTTTATAAGTACAATAGCACCAAAATAAAATGCTAATGCAGAATCATCTTTTGAAATAACAATACAGTTACACCCTATCAGTTCTTATATTGTTTTAAATTCTCTGTTAAGTCTTTGCTTCTTTGTTGCAAGGGATAAATAATGTTTATATGTGAGAAATGTTTTGTGTTTGTGTTCAGCTAAAATATAAAGAACATTACCAGAACCAGAAAGGCCATTATGAAGGAGTTGGCATGGACCGACGCACACTGCATGCCATGAAGGTTGGAAATTTGGCAAGCAATGTAAGCTGTTTAAATCAGATTGTCTTTAATTATTTTCTATATCTCATTTCAAAATGATATCTAGTCTTTGCTTCCTGAAATGAAGAAGAGCCACACTTTTAATTATTTCTTGAACTGCAGGAACGGCTGTATATATTTTTGTACTGTTCAAAGGACATATTAAAAATTAGTTTTGCATAAGAAATATATCATGCATAAGTTTTGCATAAGAATATATCATACCAGTAAACATGTATTTTGGATTACTAGAAGAAAAAAATAGTTTTCCCCCCCCATTTATGTGGCAGGTGGTTCAATTCCTCTTAGAATGTATTTTGTTAATTGACATGTTATGAGTCTTGGGACTAGGCATTAAAATAATTGAATTAATTTTTAAGGAAGGACATTCTGTTTGTTCCCTGTGCTTGTAAAAGTTTAGTTCATAAACTGCTGATTCTGCCACCTGTTATTTTGATACTGCTGCATTTCAGAACAATTGTACTTAATGCAATATTTATAGTATTGAGTGAGATGGCATTTCTTACTTACATCCCTTTAAGCATGTTATTTACAAATGTACAAGACACTAAAGAACTGTGACACATATGGAAGGGAATGCTCCCGTAGCTCATAGTAGCATATCCAGTGGTGGGATTCAAATTTTTTTACTACCAGTTCTGTGGGCGTGGCTTGGTGGGCATGGCTTGGTGGGCATGGCTATGCGGTTGGCCAATCAGAGGTGGTATTTGCCGCGGTCAGCCAATCGGAAATGGTATTTGCCAGTTTTCCGAATTATTGCTACCGGTTCTCCGGAACTTGTCGGAACTGGCTGAATAGCACATCTGATATATGCACAGCCGAAGAAGATTCAGCATTTAAACTCTGCAAATAATGTTGTTGTCTTGGATGATCCTGATCTTGCTTTGTTGGTTAAGTTTAATAGTTTCCTTTTTTCCTTGTCTTATAACTATTTAAAAATGGATAGTTTTTAAAAGGTGATAGTTTTTGTGCTCCTTGTGTTCCAGATAGCCTATAAATCTGACTACACACAAGATGACACTAACTACAATTACCCAGTGATCCTGACCCCATCCTATCAGACAACAAGGAAACTGGATCCTCTGAAAGATGTAAATAGCTTTCTCAGTTCTCACCTTATTTTGCATGACTTTATGTGGGTACTCTTAAAAATGGTTCAAAATGCAATAGCTTGGATGTTATGTGACATATGGTACCCAAATCATATGATGGTGCATGGAAATCTATGATCTGCTTTCCAGTTACCTAGCAAGATAAGTTAGGAAATCGTTAATCTTTAAAGCTCTAGATTACTCAGGAGCTGATCAACTGAGACCCTTTCCTCCCCACATTAGGATTATGACTAGTCAATGAAAATCTTCACGAAAAGCCTTTCTAAAGATGCTCCTGTTGTCAGAAACTTGCTTATTTGGCATACAGAAAAGGTCTTTTGCCTTGCCACTAACTTTTTTTTCATCCTTCAGAAAAGCAGTGAAACGATATCTCTCTTAAGGGGCTTTGATTGCTAATTGATATTTTTATTACCCTTAATGAACTTTTTTATAAAAAAATGTTTTGCCTTATGCATTTTATTTATTTATTGCTATCCACTGAAGTGCTCAAATTTAGTAGAAAGGGAGAGTGTAGGTCAAAGTAGTTATATTCTGTATATATTCTTCTATAATGAAACTCGGGGAAGAATATCAGTTATTCTTGTTTTTAAGCATAATGGTCACAAACAGAAATTATGAAATCTAATCTAATCTCCTTCCTGGTTAGTAGATTCAGAGCTTTTTAGTTTCTAAAAGTTTGCTAAATCTTGCCTGGAATCTTGGGAATTACATTTTGGAGAAGGAACTGGAAATTTTCTCCTGCTATAGTTTCCTGAACTGTAGGCAACCTAGAACTGATTTCCTACACACACAAAATGACTCGTGCAAACATATCAGATAAATAGCTTAGGTGACAAGGGTAGCTCAGTTCAGGATATAAAGGCATACATCTATTGTCAGTTATTTTGGATTCATCCTAATTCAAAAATTTCACATTAGCTTTCTAAATATTGTACTTTTCAATTTCAAATGTATATTCCATTTTGAGATTTTGTTGCTAGCTAAAATGGAGGAAAATGATATAAAAATAATAGTAAATAGAATAGTAAATAGATTACTAAAAATAATAATTCCCTATTATGTTTCTAGCAGAAGAAAAGCTAGCCACTCAGTGTCTTATTTTTGTTAAAGAACTTCCAGACAATGCAATACAGGGAGTTGTGTTCTACTGAAGAAGCTGCCTTCTATTGTATCCGATCATTGACCCGTCTAACTGAGTTTGTATAGACCTCTGGAACTTTAGAGAGTTACATGAGATTTTGATTTTTAATAACTATAGACCGGCTTTCTGATTTTGCATCCCTAAATATTTGGATTGCAATTTGTATTACCTTGGCCATGAACCATGCTTATCAGGAATATGGAAACTACTTTGAAACCATCTAGATAAGAAAACCAGTTTGGAGAAATCTACTTGATTGTGGCAGTCCAGCATTTTCATATATTCTTCAGCTCAACCTAGAATGTTAAAAGTTGAGAGTGCCAAGGTTTTCATACTTTTAAATTTTAAATAATGGCTCTTGTTCTTTAAGAATCAAAGGAAATAAAAAAGAAGAATCTGGTTCCACCTTAAATCACAGTAAACATTCAAACATCTTTAATATAAAAAGTTTTTAATTTAGCACTGTTTGTTAACTTGCTTTTCTGGTACACCTGTTTGAACTGGAGTATATATACACAGATGATAAGGTATTATCTGGATCATTTGCTTAAATGTTTTATTAAGCTGTAGAATAGAGCTGCCTAAGTAATCAAACAACAACCAGTAGAATGAACTAGTCCAAGAAAGACAGATTCCTATACATCTAAGCAGTGTAGACATGGATTTTACAGACACAGCCTTATATTCAGGGTTGAAATGACATCTGTTGAAATACTATATAACTAATTGTCATACTTTCACTTATTATTGAACTGCCACATATCTTTTCCCCTCAAAACGCTGACTCCTATTACAGGCAGAAGCTGAAAGCTGCCCTTCTTTTCATTAAGTCATTCTGTTGACTTCCAGCTCTTAGAGTCATATTCTTTTTTTTCAGAAATTAGAGCCCATGAATAAACATATCTGGAATTTCACTGGATTTCTAGGTGATCTGCTGAAGAACAATGGCTTATCAAATTAAAAAGAATGCATTGGACATGGATTACCTATATCATGTTAAGAGTTTTAGATGCTTTATGGATGACATAGTTTAAATATAAGTCTCATTTTATTAAAAAAAAATCTCTAAATGAACTATTTTTAAATGATACACAATTTGCAGCTTAATAAGGAAATAATCAATCAATCAGGGGGTTGAATAATGATTAAGATCTGATAGAAATACTAATTGTATCCTGCACTGTGATCTGAAGTGTTTGGATGAGATCAACATTTGTAATTTTGAAAGTTTGTATAATCTGAATATTTACTTGTTTTAATTTTAGGTAAACTACAGGCAAAACATAGATAAATTGAAATATAGCTCTGTTACATGCACGCCTCAGATCCTTCAAGCAAAAATCAATGCCCAGCAACTTAGTGATGTAAGTTCTATAATGTCAAATAGTTATTCCAAAACATAGCAACTTTGCACAAACAAACAGATATTTATTCCTGGAAAGGAATAATACAAAATTTATCAAGGGACAACATTTTCTACTTGAACAGACAGCTCTTATAGATGGGTGCTTTTGCCAGCTCTCTTTGGCCATTGAATGGCTTTTCATCTTGTTTCTAACAAGAATAAGAAGGATTAACAGATTCGGTGTCTCCTTCTGGGCCATTGTGTGAGTTGGGCTAAAAGAGACATAGCAGTGGATAGGACGAGGATAGGATGAGGAAGAACAGTGTACAGACAACTAGTTCATCAGAGTATTGGAACTCAAAATATATTTTGATTTGATGAGGGGTGTCAGCCATGGAAGCCATATAGCCATATATGGGTGTGAAATAGGTCTCTGGCTTGTTCGACACACACACAATCAAAATAAACCCAGGATGCTATAATCCAGGAGCCCTGGTGGCATGGTGATTAGAATGTAGTATTGCAGGCTAACTCTGGCCACAGCCAGGAGTTGATCCTGACTGGCTCAAGGTTGACTCAGCCTTCTATCCTTCTGAGGTTTGTAAAATGAGGACCCAGATTGTTGGGGGCAATATGCTATCATTTGTAAACTGCTCAGAGAGTGGTGTAAAGTGCTATTGTAATGGTATATAAGTAAGTGCTATTGCTATATCATAACTGAAAAACCATAGACTGCAGTGACACAAATACTTCAGAGAAACATGGAATAGTTAGATGTTGATTAATCATGTCTATCAGATATTTATTTTTGTAACTATCTTTTGTTCATAAAGGGTTCAGTCTTTATACATTACACAATTTTGATGGGATTAGAATATTAAAGTTGAGACATTATTTTATATGAGATGATATCTGTAACATATCTGTACAAATAGAAACTAAACTTGAATGTCTTCATATTGAGTAATTAAGTGCTTTCATGAAACAAAACAGGCTAGGCTGAAATAATTATTCACTCCCTTCTGGAAATTTTTCTAGGATAATGAAAATGAAAGGGAATCATATTTTAACTGTCACAGGAATTGGTATAGATAGAAGATGACCATTTTAGTTATGACATCAATGATTAATTTATGTACAATGAATAACAGAATTTCAATGAAAATTAAATGAATATTTACTAACCAAATTTCCCCAATATCATACAGTATAGTTTTTAATCATTCAGACCCTCCTTTCAAGATATGTGAGAATATATTCTTTGAGAATACCTTCTATTTATTCTTTGTTTATTAATATGCTAACAAAACACTAGCCATTATAATTTATATTTCATTTTGCATTCATATTTTTCAATGGCAAGTTGCTATATTATAGGGTAACATAAGAAGATTCTCCACCCTTTCTTGAGATCTAGCATAGCTTCACAATAGCATCATATTATGATCTTGAGTAATTACAAATCTTTAAAAACATGTTTTTGACTTCTGACAGCTGAATTATCGAGCCAACTATCAGAGAAACAAATCACATTATACTTTGCCTCAAGATGTACCAGAGTTAGTGAAGGCAAAAGCCAATGCAGAATTATACAGTGAGGTAAGACTTTTCCTTATTCCAGGATAGATATTGGTTTAAGTGAATGCAAGACAGCACTTTAAACATTCAACAACTTTCCTACAACCTGCTGCATGAAAGAGAGAAAAGGAAGGCATTGGACAAAGAGGGGGGATATCAGGGTGTTGTTTTTAGCTTTAAAATGTTTTGCTTCAGCCAATCAGCCATAGCATGGAGCCTTGAAGATGTTCAAAGTTGCCCACACCTGCTATAGTCATTTGCCTGTAGAGTCTGTCAATTGAACCCTGTGAGAATTGCTTCTGAGTATAAGCATAGGCACAGACTAGCTTAGATAGTAAAGTAATAAAATATGAGCATTTATTAGCAGGAAGCAGTGGAGCAAAGTTTTGTTTTCTGCTGGTGGTGGAAGGAAGAAATAATGTTCAGATTACCTGGAAGAAATATTGATAGAGTTAAACACATGGAATGAAGGGAAATTAAGTTTCTCCCATTCCTTTCAGCAATCCAGCTAACAACTGCTGGCTAGGAGTTTCAGGAAGGGAAAATCCTCATGGTTTCTTGTTCTTAGCTACCGTGATCATGATTACTGGGAGAGAGAAAAACCGAATTGTCTTTGTCATAGCTCCATGAATTGTAAGGAAGAGAGAAGGCTTGTGAATTTGGTCCTCAACCTAATAATATGAAATAGGATTCCTTTCAGACACCCTTCTCACTCTTGGGTTTCATTTTTTAAAAGGAACCCTGTCTGAAAGAGCATTTCTGAGAAGAACCAAACTCATCTGCATCCAAGTGATTCTGAATAATACACAGACAAGGATGTAAATACAAACAGGGTCTATATGCCTCTTTGCATACAAGCAGTCATCGACTTAAGAACAAAATGGGAATCAGAATTTCCATTGCTAAGCAATGCAATCATTAAGTGAGCTATCATGTGATGGAACTTGATTTTATAATCATTTTTACGGTAGCTGCTAAGGGAATAACCTTGGTCATTAAGTGAATCTGGCTTTCCCAACTGATTTTGCTTGTTGGAAGCCAGCTGGAAATGTTGCAAATCATGATTACATGATTGCAACATGCTGCAACCGTCATAACTATGAGCCAGTTGCAAGCACCAAAATTGTGATTTCATGACTGCAGAAGTGGTGCAATGATTGTAATTTTGAAGATCGGGAGGCCATCGTTAATTATCATTGAACAAATGGTCATAAGTCGATTGCTACCTGGATGGTTCATTATGTTTTTATATGTGTGGCTTATTTTTTATTAATAATATATAATATGCAACTATATTTTCTTTTTAGGTTAAATACAAAGAAGACTGGCAGAAAAGCAGGGGCCGTAACTTTGAAATGAAGTTAGATTCCAAGTCTTTCCTTGCGGCCAAAGCTTCAGGAGATCTTGCCAGTGAAGTAGGTTCTATATGTTTTTGAAGGATTTATTCATAGTAAAAATCAGCATACTTTATATAAATGAAAACAAGTTGTTTTAGAAATTTAGGGATATGATTTATTTTTGAAAATAATATGCCATAAACTAGGATAGAATAATCTTTGCATTCTAAACACTTTCTGAATGAAACTTTGAAAATTAATTTTCAGGGCTTGAAATTAAGCATGCATGCACATAAAAATAGACAAAATCTTAATGGACCAAACATTTGTTTAATTCATTTCAAAGTATTTCAGGCAACATTTAATTAGTTACTTATATTTAGTTTAAAAAGACTGTTTTTAAGTATAAATGTTCACAGCCCCCTTTAAACCCAGGTATATGTTCTGGGGTTTGTATCTGTTGTCATAAAATTGCTGCCCTGATATGTACAGCCAGTTAGAAAGTACCTTAGAAAGCAAAATGTAAACTTTTGAGCTGAAAAACCAGAAGAGATTTTTTTTAAATAGCTGCCTCTCCTCTTTTCAGGTGAGGATTCAGGTAAGTAAAGAGGTCATTGTACAAAGAGTTTTTAAGGAAAAAAATCACAGTATTATATAATTACTTTCTACATTATTCAGCCTTTGAAATGCCAGGAAGTTTATATCTAGGGGTCACAGTGTATGATTCTTATTATTTATTTTCTCTATAAGATTAAATACAAAGAAGACTATGAGAAAATGAAAGGAAAAGCTTTGTCAACAAAAGATTCAAGACTTCTGCACTCTATGCAAGTAGCCAAAATAAATAGTGAGGTAAATATCCTTTCATATCCATTTTATTATTTCTTTAGGATTTACAGAACCCAGTGGTTACAGTAAAAAAATCAGTTTTTTCTTCTTATTAGACTTTATTTATTAAGCAAGACAATAGTGGTTAGGGGTAAAAGCTTAAACCCTGTAGAGATTGGAGACCAAATAGTAATAATGATCAAATCATGTTTATTACATTAGGAATCAGGCTCACATGATTCATTTCCTATTCCCTTGTAATTTCCTTTCACTGACTAGCATCACATCTGTTCTATCATTAGATACGCCAATCATGTTTAACACTAAGCAGGGTTGGTAAAATGGATAATTCAAACTCTTCATGATTATTATAAATGCAGGTGTGCAATATTTATGGTTTGGGAAGATATAAGATCTCCTTGTATTATAACTGATAATATAATTTATTGCCAAAGTTTCAGATCTTTGTTCAAAGAAATGCATTGAAACTTTGGTTCAAAATAAGTTATTCAGGCTATTATTTTGGTATAAGATGCATTGAAATAATTTAATTTATGCCAATCTAAATCTGCATGAGATTGTGTGTTTATTTGGTTGAAATATGCAGAAGTGGGAATTCAAACACATTCAGAGGCCAGATATTGCTCTTCTTTAGCATATTGGATTATGTCAAGTGATGTAGCTTTGCAATGGAGAAATCTGAATTACCACTTGCTGTTATCCATCTACTCTAAAGAAAGGAAGATCATTTTTCCTTTTCCTAAGCAGAAGAAAATTGAGAAACCCATTACATTTTATCTCCTTCTCAATAAAAGAATGCTGATTCTTAAAGGTGTCTTCAGGTACTGATTCTTTGGTCTTTGCTTGACCTCTAGAAAAAATGGGGACATAGCACAGCCCCAAGAAAAGGTATGGCATGCTTGTGGCACCTTGAGCCACATCTGATATGCAGGTTAAAGTTTTTGCAAATGAAAACCAACATTTGCCTAACTTCTGCAGCCAAAGAATAAAACATAAATTATTTCAAATGCAGTAACCAACATAATTATTTGAAAATAATTCAGTCAAGTGCTAGTAAAAATTTGTAAGCTATTGTAAAACGTAAAGAAAATTTCACAATGCTAGCAAAGAAAGCTGGAACAGAAATTTAGTCTTTCAACTCTTAATCAGATAAGCAAGATTGTACAGAGATTTGAAGGAACTGAAAGTTGTTGTTTCTAATTTAATGTTTGTTATGTGGGAAAGGTAACTGTTAATTCAAGATTGTTGTTTCATCAATCTGTTTTAATTTTTGGTAATGCAATATGTTGATATTACTGCAGATTGCATATAAAAAAGATTTTGAGAAGAATAAAGCACATTTCCATTTACCATTGGATATGATAAATCTGAAACATGCAAAGAAAGCCCAAGCTCTGGCTAGTGATATTGACTATAGGAAGAAAATACATGAATATACAGCAGTTCCAGAAGACCTAAAGACACAGTGGGCCAAAAAGGCCTATGGGCTACAAAGTGAGGTAGGATAAAAGGCATTTCATTTATTATTTTAAAAAAGCTTATAAGAATAATTATGTGATTTATTGGTTATTGTTTGGTCTATTAAAGCCAGATAATGTAGACCATGGGTGTCAAACTCAAGGCTGGATGTGGCCCTCAGGATGCTTAGAGCTGGCCCGCGGGGCCACCCTGGAAACAGTGAAGGACCGGCCCGGAGTGTGTCTGCCAGTGAAAATGGAGTTCTGTTTTTGCTGGCAGAGAGTTGCAGGAAGCTGTCTCAGCCAAAAATGGAGCTCAGGAGCCTGTTTTCGCTGGCAGAGCCCTCGAGCCACCACAGGTGTCCACCCAACACAAGTGATGTCCATTTGGCCACACCCACCCTGACCAGGCCCACCCTGGCCTCCCAAGGTCAAACACAACCTTGATGCAGCCCTCAATGAAATTGAGTTTGACATCCCCGATATAGACAGAAAAATCTAACATTTGGCCAGCTATCATCCAGAGTTTTATAGTTTAGATTATTTAATTAGGACATCAGTCAGAACTCTGACAGGTACAGCCTAGTTATTGTCATTTACAGGCTACATGTTAAGACTACAGAGCAATCCACATGGAATTACATATGCACTTTAAAAATAAAAATGTATTTAATTCAACTTAAATTTTATTAAATTATTATATTATATTTATTCTTATATAAGAATATTTTGTTGAGCTGACCTCTAGTAGTACCAACAGTTTTGTGAATAAGAATTTTATATAATTTTATACAATTATAAAATTGTATATAAAACTTTATAAATTTATATAGTTGTTGTATCTTAGTTCTTTACTTACATTTATTATTAGATTTATATCCTGCCTTTATTTTGTTCATCCCAAGATGGTACACTTAATGTTCCTGTCTCCTAATTTCCCCATGACAGCTATCTTGTCTGAGCTGAGAGAAAGTGACTGACCCACCCAAATGGCTTTCAGGTCTAAGGGGGGACTAGTAGTCTCCTAATTACTCTTGTTACACATAGCTGGCAAATTTAATATATTTTAGTAATACCAGTCTACTTAAAACTTGTGAATTCCCCTTTCCTTTCAGCTTCAGTACAAAACTGACCTTCAATGGATGAAGGGAGTTGGCTGGATAGCAGACCAAAGTATCAATATTGAACAAGCAAAAAAAGCAGGAGAACTCATCAGTGAGGTCAGTTTACTGATTTTACTCAAATATTATACCGTTGAAGCTTTATAGAAAGTAAAAGCACTTGTAAGTATGCTGATGGCATGACCCACTGTATTATGGTTTTTCAAATATTGACTGACTGTCAAACCACCAGTTGAGCTATATTAAATTAATAGCAACAAATTTTCTGCAAACAGGTTTGCAGAATTTAGCATTTTTTTTTAAATATTGAACCTACTGTTCTATTGGCAGTATAAGTTCCATCCTTTTCTTATCCGCAAGCAACGTCATGATGGACGGAAGTAGCGGAGGTTGCAACACATTGGCACAAAGTTTCCTGCTTTTATCATTTGACTTCCCAAACCATCTTTACTCTCCATATACGTACCATATTTTTCTCACTATAAGACACACCTGACCATAAGACGCCCCTAGGTTTAGAGGAGGAAAACAAGGGAAAAAAAAATCAGACGGAGCCTGAGAGGACCACAGATAGGTGTCCTCTCGTGTGCCGGCTCTGCCTATTGACTCCTGCCGCGGAAAGGAGACAGAAGAGGCGGGCAATAACAAAGAAAGAAGAGGCGGGGTTCAGCACTGTAAAAGGACCCCGCTGCTGTGGCCCGGCTGCTATTCACCAAAGGACTGGCACTGACGCACAGACATTTCCACCCACTTTTGGGGAAAAAAGTGCGTCTTATGGAGTGAAAAATACGGTATATGTATATGATACAGATACAAATAGGCGGGGCTTACAGTGACATCTCAATGCATCATTATAGTTAGGAATGAATGTCTATGATATTAAGATAATACTATAAATCTTAAATCCATATTCACAGTGCTGCTTGTTGCACTTGATTGAGAAATTGGAGTGAGATAGTGTACGTGTTTAAGAATTTAAATAGTATATTTCAAGTTATACTCATTTCAACCAAATATGAACATATGTAAATAATGAAGGATATGATTACAATTAATATCACCACTACAAAAGAGCCGTGGTGGCCCAGAGATTAGAATGCAGTATTGCCGGCTCATTCTGCCGACTGCCAACATTTTGGCAGTTTATGTCTCACCGGCTCAAGGTTGACTCAGCCTTCCATCCTTCCAAGGTGGGTAAAATG
>JANHJO010007589.1:13705-27329 GCA_032468235.1 Pseudoxyrhopus heterurus | reverse complement strand
GGCAACCAATGGTTTCTTGTGCCAAATTAATTACACTCTGTAGTTCCTTCCTGTCCGCAACTGTTGAACCAGCATACCATACTGTTATACAGTATGTAAGGATACTTTCTATTGTATACTGATAGAAAGAGGTCATCAGCCGTTGTTCCACCTGATTTTTCTGCAGGACTCTAAGGAAATGAAGTCTCTGTTGTGTCTTCCTAACCACCAGGGACGTGTTGTTTTTCCAGGTGAGGTCTTGACTAATAAGCACTCCCAAGAATTTAAAGGAGGAAACCCTCTCCACACGGCCCTCCTTGATATACACTGCGGCAGGTTCCTCTCTGTACTTCTGGAAATCCAGCACCATGTATAGTAGATTCTCCACTTCTTTATTGGTGATTGTGGAACTCAAAATGTTCTTTGCAGAATGACATGAGCTCTATGCACACTCTATGAGAAAGGCTCAAAAGTGATGACAGAAATATGGATAGTTTTCAGAGAGATACAGTATCTCGATTTCTCAGAAAAAAAATCAATGGGCCCACCTTCTCTTAGCATAAGCGTCTCACAACTACCTTCGTCTTTGTTGTCTTAGCAAAACGTTGTTTTATAAGGGTATTTTCATGTGCTTTTTCTACTAACTCAGTCAGATTTTGCTGGCTTAACCTCAGTGGAACGTTTAGAATTTTGTCAACTGCAGGTGCCACTATGCAGGAAGGATATGATAATTATATGCATGTTTACATATATCTGCATTCCAAATCATCTCTAATTTGTGCATTTATTGAAATCAGTATATTTCTATTTTTTAAAGCAGTTGTACTAATTCGTTCTTTTCCTTACCCATTGCTTCTCCTGGGTGGAAAATAGGTAGTTCTTTTTACACTTAAAACAGGCACCTTATATTTAGAGATCTAGATGACTTGAATCCTTTTAAAATTTCCCATTTTGAAGGGCCATGTACTGAGATTCAATCCTGTCAATATACAGAGGTTACATTTCATTGTAGTGAAATTTCCCATTTATTGTGTGAATTTATAAGGGAAGAAGGTAAAAATTACGAAGCAAATCCTTCTTTTTCCAATTAAATTAATATTTAATAGAGATCAGCTGCTATCAGAATTCATACATATATATCATAGTTATTATTTCTCTGATTGCCAATAATAGTATAGAACCCCTATTATTTTGTTACGATTGTTAGTATTTAGGAAAACCCAGAGCTGAGGTCAAAAGACCAAAAGGTAATTTTGCTCAAGCAAGCCACTTGTTTAATTATTTATTTTATGGCGTTTATGAGCTGCTTCAGTTGAAGCCAGCTGTGTTGATGGAATGAAGCAAAAGCATACTGCCATTACTTCAGTTACTTTGAGCAAAGTTTCTAGAAATTTTGAAGCTCTCTTAGGACTTGATCCAAGAAATCGACATCATGAGAATCGCAGAAATGAAACAGGTAGTATTTCTGCTAATGAGGACTTTGTCTTTGGGGCAGAGGATTAAAATATTATTTTGAAAGTTCTAAAACTCTAAAAAAAAAAAAAAAGCAGCTGTGTGGACAAACACACTGATATGGCTTTGACGATCTGAATTACCTACAGAACATTACAAAGATGTTTTGATCTCTGACATTAGGACCTGGAGGATGGATGTGGTGTGGCCTAGTGTAATTGTTGGGCTCCTGGACAGCTGTCTCAAGCTGGAAAGCAATCCTTTTCTCAGGCACAAACCACACATCTTACTTAACAAGATTTGTCAAGGTGAAAGAAAGAATTTCAGTGCCTAACCTATTTTCCATTAGAATCAATATAATTCCTAGGACATTAAAGTAGAGCCTTTCAGAGTATCTTTTTATGTTTTTTTCTCTTAACTGATGTGGAGATGTTTTTTTTTTTTTACTGATGATGGCTGTGGCTGTTTAGGAAGGCATCTCCTGAATACAGTACCTGTGATGGCAAAGCAGCAGAATTTGCCAGATGTTGTAATCTTGTTGCTAATTTTATGTTCCTGGCGTTGCTTCTGTTAGTAAATGCTTATACAAGAACATTCAAGCCTGAATACATAGTTATGTCTTTTCTAAATATGTGCATGGATCAACATCAGGAAAGCCTGGTGTTTATTCTGGCATCACTTCTCCAATCAAGGAAGTGACTGTGGCAATACATTTGACTGAGACTTTGCAGAGTGATAAGCTGAGCTATATCTCAGCGCTATCATTTTTGCTTGTATTTCTTTTGACAGTTGACTTGTCCAAAATTTTTCATTTTTGAAGTTTAAAAATTATTCTTCCAGTATGTGTCATGTCTTCTTAAAGATAATGTGCAGTGAATCAATGCTATTACTTTTCCCTACCTGACCAGTAATTAATTAAGAAGGGATCAAGACTGTTAATGCTCTGTAATCCCTTCGTTCAGATAATTTTGCATAATAAGCCTTTAATGCTAATGATTCCAATGGTTGACAGAGAAGACGTGGTGCTTTATTGGCATAATGCTATGGCTGATGGCTATTTTCTCTCCTCTTTTCTCTGTTGTAAATTACAGATAATAGTTAAAAAAAGTTCACATGATTTATTTACATGTAAAAGGTACAATCAAAATGCTGACCATGTTCTATAACAAGCGAGTGCCACTGGGATTAATCAGATTTATATCTGAGTAAATACACTTACATCTAGACTGCAGGGGTGATAAGTGACAACTTTCATAAATATCTAGTATTAACTCCTTATTATTTATGGAGAAATATATTTATTTTACCACAACTAAATATATTAATTTGTCAATAAGATTACAGAATTAGAGTTTCAGTAAAATTAACAACAGAAGAAACTGGGATGGTGATGATGATGATAGTTGCATACTGCCAACTCTTTCCAGATTCCTTTACAATAATACAATGAAGATTAAAAGGTCTATAGCAATTGTAAATCAAAACCTATAATCAACCTTGCAACAGCCTGCATTCAGTCTTGGACTCCTGCTGGTTGTTCCATGGAGACACCCAAACACATGCTTTCTGCTAGGTAGCTGATAATACAAGCTGAAATTAGGAGTTAATTTAGTTTCTCATAGTTCCTGATAGAGAAATGTTCTCATAGGAGGAAGGAGAGTTGCTGTTGAGCTGGCATCTGAAGTGGAGTCTAATCCAGAAATGATTTTGACAAGAACTGGAAGAACTTTGATGGAACAGATTAATGGCTAGAACAACCTAAAATAAATCTAGACAGCAGTGGTTGTTGAAAATGTAGGCTGGTAAACCTACATTGGACCAGGCAGTACTGTATTTTTGAAAGCTTGTTAGTATGAAGCCAGATCCAACAAGGCTGCTGAAGAGATTTGTTGGGTGAAATCAAAAGACTCATTGGAGACCCAGAGATGAGGATGTGCTTTTGACTTTTCCTTTGCTTTGCAGATGATCCCTTAGGAATTGAAGATGCTAGGAGACGCTTCTTTCAATCATAGACGTGGAAGAAGCCTGTGTCAGTCCAAGAAAGAAAGAAAATGCCAGCATCTTCACCCCTTCCTTATTTCTCAAAAAAGATATGAGTAATCAGAAATGAGCATGTGAACACACATATTACATAAAAACATATGAAAGCATAGAGCTAATGATGAATACAGTGATGAATACAGAAAAAAACCACAGAAGTTTGTTGCAATATTTTTGTAATCACAAGGCACTGTGGGCAGAAGGAGGTGGAGATGAGATGACCTTATGTTGTTTGATAGAAAGAAATCCTTGCTTATTCTTACTAAGCATTATGGTAAAATTGAAATTCGCTTACATACTTAGATGAGTTCTTAATAAATGGGAAAATCTGCTTTTGCTCTGTTTTAAATTAAATTTTACAAATCTTATAATGAACCCCAAGAAGAAGCATAATACAAAAATAATACTGAACACTGATCAATTAGATAATAAATAAACTACATATGATGACTATGAATCTCCGAAGGCTCCTTCTGAAAAGATCAGTTTTAACCAACTATCACTAAGATGGCCAAATTTATTTCAGGTGTAAGTTTTTTCAGAGTTTTGGGGTCATCACAAGATAATATTTCCTGATCTCAGGTTTTTTTAGCTTCTTAAACTGGAGCTCAGCCACTTCTGAGACAGTTATAGTATCTTGGATGGATTGACTCTTATTGTACATAACTCAGCACCAAGCTATGTTGCTTATTTGTTGCGATTTTCCTCAATCATACATCTTTTCTAGCTTTTTTTCTCAATGGAATCTTATTGTTGCTGAAAATGTGATGCTTTTTTTCCCTTTAAGATGAACTAAGGAAAAGGTTGTCACCACAGATGGAGCTTTCTGTGTCTTGTAAGCATGGGATTTTCCCCAAACTATAATTAAACCATGACTGGTGTTTAGGAGATACTGTAGACATTAAACAACAGACAGTTCTTCAGTAAATGCATATCTGTTTCATTGATCACTCCATTGACAGTTAAGCCCATATGCCTTCTACATCTTGTCCAGGTTTTTTTTTTCTCACAGTTAAAAGATCTGTCAACTAAGCAACCAAGTGGCTATAATGAGCATTTTGTGTGGTTAGATGTCCAGTTATTAACCTCAAAAGTCCTAAACCAGGGGTCAGCAACCTTAAACACTCAAAGAGCCACAAAGGTCCAAATCAGAAGCACCCTGTTCAATTCTGGAGCCAACCGGAAGTCCGGTTCCCCCACCATAGCCTCTCCTCCTAGCGTGGTGTTCTTTTTCCTCTGTCGATTGGAAGCCTGGTTCCCCCATCACAGAGTCTCCTCCTAGTGCAGCATCCTTTTTCCTCTACCTGTCCTAACCAAAAGCCCTATCAATTGTGGAGCCAGCTGACGACAGGGAGTTGCAGCAGAGGGATGAAAGAGCCACATGCAGCTCCAGAGCCACAGGTTGCCGACCCCTGCTTTAAATCCTCATTCTTCCCAGCTTTCTCTTTGGCTAACTATCTCCTTCATTGCCTTATTTCCACTTTCCAAAATTAGGGGACAAAAACTCGCGTCAGACTTTGATAAGGATATTGAAGGATTTTCAATGCCAATGTCTTATGGTAAGAGTGGGATTTCATTCCACTTTTACTAGATAACATTTCAATAATCCATGTTGTGCCTGAGTTTGTATCATCCCGGAAGCCATAATATCTCCCAAATGTCCATGGAGATAGTAGCCTAAGACTGCAAACATATAATCCATAAATTCCATAATCCACATCGAAGATTTTGAAGGTGCCTAACACTTGGCATGACAAGCCCAACACAAAATGAGTTGGCCCCTGGATGAATAATGGGCAGTGGGATTATAAGGCTGACAGCATCTCCTATCAGAGGTTTGTCTTAATTTTCTAGAGGGGAAAATGAAAATATGAGATGATATGATGGAGCATCAAGTCTCTCTTCTGTTGCATATGAACTTACATTGCTGCCCAAAGTCAACTGGCTTGAGATGGATGGCTGTAGAAATTGAATAACAAACTGACTAAATAAATAAAAATCTAACTGACCATTGATCCAGTTCTGACTTAAAGCAAATATCAATTTACCTAAGGCTTTCCAGGACAAGACCTTACCAAACATGGGGAGTGCCTATTGTATGGAGTAAACCCCATTAATCTCAATGAATTGTATTTCTGTAGAAACTTGTACTGACATACCTTGCTTGATACTTGGATGAGAATGGATCCAGCAAACTACAGACCAATCAGCTTGACATCAATACCTGCACAAATCCTGGAAAAGATAATCAAGCAACAGATCTGTGAACACCTAGAAATGAACAAACAATCACTAGAATAGGTTTATTAGAACCAGATCATGCCCAATGAACCTTATTGCCTTCTTTGATGAAGTGACTATATTAGTGGGTCAGGGAAATGCTGTACATATAGTTTACTTGACTTCTGTAGGGCATCTGGCACAGTAAACCATAGCCTACTTCTTGATAAGATAGAACAATCTGGAACAGGCAGTACCACCACTAGATGGATTCACAGTATGTAGTTCTCAATGGAACTACGTAGTTCTCAATGGAACTATGTAGTTCTCAATGGAACTACGTCTACATGTAGGTATTGGAAGAAATATCCTTCTGGGTTCAGTTCCAAGTGGGGAAAAAGACACTGGATACATGGAAATTGCTTGGAAAGAAGGTTTCTTGATGAACAGGATCACATGCCTTGGAGATCCTGGGTGAAAAGGGAAGAGATGCTGAGAGTCCCTGGGTTTTATACCCTCTCTGGCCTGAACTTCCTGGGGCACAGGAAGAGTATCCTGATTGGTTGCTATCAGAAGTCATAGCTAGCTTTGTAGGTTGTCTGTGTGCTAAGTTTGGTTGAAACTTGGTGGGTGGTGCAATGAAGGGCAATTAAATGGCTCTGCCTGAAGGTGGTAGATCTTTGTTATGTAGAATAGACTGGCCCAGGCCTTAATGGCCCATTAATAAAGCTGGGAGGGGAGGCTGAGTTTCTGCCTCTCCGAGTTCCTACTTCTCTTTTAGTGGAAATATTCTGCCTTTTTAGTGTATCCCAAAATATCTCACTTCTGTAGGAGAGGGGTGGGTTTTAACTTCCAACAATAGTGTCATTGACACAATGGACTTGAGTTTGGGCAAATTCCAGGGAACAGTGGAGAATGAGGGAGGCAGGCGCTCTATGGTCCATGGGGTTGCAAAGAGTCGGATATGACATAGTGACCAAACAACAACAGATGAAAAGTAGATTAGGCAAATGAATGCATGTACCTTGGAAGAATATTAAATATGGAAAAATGGATGGGTAAATATTAAGGCATGCAAAAGCTGGTAGACAAGCAGTGGGTAATATATGGTGTGTTGTCAGGAATTTACTATGTATTGCAAGAAATAAAAATGGCTGTTCATAACAGTGTATGTCCACCCACTTTGTTATGTAAAATGAAAACTTATGTCAGCGGAAGCATAAAATAAATAGAATATGGGGCAATTTATAAAAGAATAGTATATGGCAAATCAAGCAGAGATAGGGTCAATAATGGGTGGCTACTGAATTTAAGAGGGATCGAATAAAAAAACGAGTACCCACTATTAGTATGTTGAGCTGATTTGGTCTTTTGGAGATAATGAGGATCAAACTGCAAAATACATAGTTATTTATCCTATTTATGGAAACAATTTGACAGTATACATTAAAATAGAAACTAAGGAAACAACAGCAACAAAAGAAAAATAAATTATATAAACAAACATATAAATACTACGCATAGAATAGCCCAAAACATGCATTCTGTTAAAGACAACTTCCTTGAGGATGGGCTCCAGCACGAGTTTGAAAGTTCAGAAGACTGCACTTCTGGGACACACGTCTATTTGCCTTCATTCATTATATAAACAAATGCCTAAGTACATAAAGGCACAAATGTCCAGATGAGCACCCACACCTAATCAAGTAGAGCTGAATGCTAGAGCAAATAAGTTTTCCAAACAAAGGAGAAGAGAAGGTGCCATTTGTGATCCTGAGGAAGCAGGCTCTGTAAAACAGTGGCCTAATGCCTTGTTCAATTCCATGAAACTTACAGTGGGAAGGACATGCTAGTAAGCTTACTCAAGATCAGGGGTGTCAAACTAGTGTTGTCATATGACGTATTGTGACCTTTTTCCCTTCGCTAAACCAGGCATGGGCGTGGCCAGCATGTGATGCATCCGGCTCATGGGTCGCGAACGTGACAGCCCTGCTCAAGATGTTCCAATGAATGAATAGGTTGAGAGGAAGGGAAAGACTACGATGCCATAGTGGGATGGACCTGATAAATTCTTCCAGAGAAAAGAGACAAGCGGTTTAAAGAATAAATCGCGGTATTTGAAACTTCATAGGGTCACAGTGGAAGCAAAGGCAGGAAGTGTGAAAAGATGTAGCGAATAGAAAAAATCTATTTCAGCTATAGAAATAGTGCTAGCTAAAGAAATCACTATTGGCACTGGCAAATTCCATCTCTAAGCACCACAGTTGCTAAGTGGAAAATCACATGACCATGCTGGGCTTATGACATCACTTCTGATTTGGTTGTTAAGGGATTCACTACAGTTGTTAAGCAAGACATCCTGTGTCTGTGATTTGCAACTTTTTGTCTGTGTTCTCTGTAAGCACTTGACTGGCTAGCACTGTGATGGCGAACCTATGGCACACGTGCCGCAGGTGGAAAGCAGAGCCCTCTCTGTGGTCACGCAGGCTGTCACTCCAACTCAGCTCCGCCGTGCACGCGCCAGCTGGTCTTCAGGTCTCTACTGCGCATGTGTGGGAGGCATGTACGGGGGCAGGGGCATGTGTGGGAAATGCATGCGCATGCACGGGGGCGCATGTTTGTGGGACGCACGTGCATTGCATTCAGTACCGGAAAGGTTAGCCATCACCGGGCTAATCACATAAAAGCAGGATGCTGCGACCACCATAAACATAAGGTTCAGTCGCTAAATGAGGCAGTCAGTAAGTAAGAACTATCTGTATTACCTTTTCTTTTTCAATCCCATGTCTTTAATTACCATTACTTATATCTTCTCCGCACTTTGCATAATGTGGCTCGCCCTGAAAAGAGTAGCATGATGGGCATGTATGTAGGCGTACATGTATGTACCATTTGCAATTTGGTTGAAGTATTAGACTTTATCCTATATAAGAGATTCAATTAAGGATCTAATCTGCCACACAGCCAGAGATAATCCTGCTCTGGCTGAAGTTTGGTGCTAATTCCAAAAAGGATGCTTAATGGAATGGTTGAGGGGAAATGATGGCGCTCCTGGGATATCAAAGGCAAGGATAAAGTATATTTCCGTGGCTATTAAAAGCCCTGCTCATCTTTTTCATATCTTTTTTTCTGATCAATTTCTTTGAAATGTGCTTTCCTGTATCAAATTGAGCTTCTCAGGTATGGTTGCATGGGAGGCTGTGCTAAAAGCCAGATTTATCTACTTGCGGTGTGATTGCAGGTTAATCACCTGTCAAGAAAAAGATCCAGCTGTGGTATCCAGAGGTTGTAGAGGCTTAAAATAAGGGCTAATAGATTACAGAGCTGCAGTATTGAAGCACATTAGGATGGCTAATGGCACACTTGGGGGAAAGGCAAATAAGTTGCAATTGCCTGTATGTCTTAATGTGCAAATATAAAAGTACAGGTGAAACCAAGGGACAGCTTATTTGGGTGTGAGAATCAGGTTAGAGCCTGTTGAAGGGCAAATGTTGGAGATAGGAGGACAGAGGACTTCTGACTAACTTCAGCCAGGCAAACAATTGCATGAGAAACAATTCCTATTAAAGCAGCCCTCACTGGGCATTTTAGCCTATAGCCTTCCAATTTCTTCCTGATCCCTTCCCAACCTAGGGCCTAGCAAGTCTACAAGAACTGAAGCACCTAGGATTCTCATGCATTACGGCTTTGAGCTGTGTGGCAATTCTAAGAATTGCAGGCTGGGGGCATCTAGGAGGTAAAAGTGGTTTGAGTGCACTACTGCAGGCAAACTCTGCCCACTGCCAGGAGTTCGATCCTGAACTGGCTCGAGGTTGATTCAAATTGCCATCCTTCTGAGGAGCTAGAGCAGAGGTGTCAAACACAAGGACCATGGGCCGGATCTGGCCTGTGATGTGGTTGGATCCAGCCTGCAGGGCCATCCTGGAAAATGTAAGGGACCGTCCCACACTGCTTCAGCCCCGTCTACCCAATGCGAAGAGGAAACATCGGGCCAGCATGGCTTTAGCTCAGTCTACCCAGTGCGAAGAGGAAACATCGGGCCAGCATGGCTTTAGCTCAGTCTACCCAGTGCGAAGAGGAAACATGCCAGCAGTTTGAGGAGTAGCATCATGCTGGCCATGCCTACCCAGTCAGCCACACCCAATGAGTGGCATCAAGCTGGCCATGCCCACCCAGTTGGTCACACCCACCCAGTCGGCCATGCCCACCTGGTCCCCCGAGATCAATCACAGCCCTGATGCGGCCCTCAATAAAATTGAGTTTGACTTCCCTGACCTAGATTGTTGGAGGCAATATGCTGATTCTGTAAACCGCTTAGAGAGGGCTGTAAAGCACTGTAAAGTGGTATATAAGTCTAAGTGCTGTTGCTATCTAGAGAGGGTTCAGTGGGAAAGGCAAGTCCTACACAGATGCAATTGAAGGACAGAAGCTTTTTCTTAATGTTTTTCCTATTGATTGCAGAGTCCACATTTTTAATGCCGTGTGCTTGCCTAGTTCCTATAGCAAATGTAGCACCGTATGATGCAGTTTTATTTTTTAGTGGGGCTGATGAGGGCTGAGAGCATATGACTAGCTTGACTAGGAGTCATCTAGCCAGCTTCCTTGCCTAAGAGATGATTAGTACCTGGATAGCCCTGCATTATATATTATTTTATATATACAGAGGTGGTATGCCGCCGGTTCGCACCGGTTCTAGTGATCTGGTAGCACTGGTCAGCAGTTGGCCCCGCCCACCCACCTCTGCCCTTTCCCATCCTATATTTCCTTTGTTTTTAAATCAGCTGACAGGCGCGGCAGCCGTTTCAGTCACCAGCGCTGAAGGTAAGGTAGGTTTTCATGCTTAAAATTGCCCATTTAGAATGCTCCACGCGTGCGCAAAGCACGTGCCCACAGAACCGGTAGTAAAATATTTTGAATTCCACCACTGTGTGTGTGTGTGTGTGTGTGTGTATACTTTAGTACTTGGATAATTTATCTCATAATCCAGCACCCTCATCACTATGTCACATCAGCTGTCCAGGAGGAAAGAGATTAACAGAAGAATGTGCATCTTTCTAACAACGCATCAATCTCCTGTTTTAAATCTTATTCTTTGACATATTATGACCCTCAGCACCCACAATTGGCTTACTGCACCTCTGGGCATCAGCAAGTCCAAGTGGGACAGCCAGGCACTTCTCTGGTCACCTACCAGAAGCTTTCCCCCAAAAGGGACAGGTCTGTGCCTAAAATTCTGCTTCCTTGCCTCATTTGCGCAAGCTGCTTCTATAAATCACTTCTTTGCTTTTCAGCCCTGCTTCCTCCATGCGGCTCTGTTTCTCCCCAAAATGCAGGCATGTGTTTGATTTATTCTGCCAGCAAAGGCTTTTACTGCTGCAACTGTGCTTGCCGTCTCTTGTGTCCCAATCAAAGGCTAATAGCTCATCCCCTTCTGCTGGATGAGGTCCTCGCTAATCTCCTATAGATGCCTGGAATAAAAAAAATAAATAATTTTTTTTTAAAAAAGTCAAAATCTTTTGCCTTTTTTGACATGCTGTCTGTCTCCTGTTATTCCGGTGGTTTAAATTGTTTGGGTCTCTCAACATCATGGCTCAACCTGAGGTGCTCACAGAGCTTTCGGTGGTGCCATTAAGTGCTTTAAACCCCTTTCTCCCTGTCTGGACTTAGTTTATCTCATTAGACAATTCTTGCTTTGAGCTCCAGGAGAGAAACAGTAGCAAACTCACAGAGTTTGTAATGGCTTTCAGCTTTTGGATTTATGCATTGCGACCCGGGGCTCACAGAGCTGAATATATAAAACTCAATCATCACCTCCTCCTTTTCTCCTTTACAATCAGACACTATATATTATGCCATATCTTCACGGTTGTTTGGCTATATTATATACATGACATCTGAGGTTTGCTATTTGAGGAGCTGAATATAGCTCTGAGCACACAAAGGATGCAAATCTGGCTAATTGACGAAAAGAAAAAAAAATCCAGTCTGTCAGCTATTTCTTTAATTTTAATGGTACCTTAGTCAGTCACTTTAATCATAAGGTAGACCTTGCCTCACCCTGCTCCCAACTTGATAGCACTTTATTCTCTATAAGAAATCAAAGCACTTCACAAAAGCACTCTAGCATAATATAATCCACCTTCCTTCTCACCATGGAATGGCAATATAACTGGTGATGAAAGGGAAGTGGTGATTTAGTCTGCACCACAGTTTCAACCAGAGAGAGGAGAATAATAAATTACACTATTTGCATCCATTATTGATTGAGTTGTGTGACAAAATTATTCCCAGATTAAGCAATCTGCTGATCCTGCCAGTCTGATTCAGCAACAAATAATTCTGTATTTTAACTTTTAGACAGGTTCAGCAAAACAGCTACCGCTCCAATATCATATTACTTCATGGGTCAGATTGTTGCATTTTATCAATGCATGGGAATAGGCGAGCAATGCCCCTGTTAGCTAAGACCCAATGGGATGGATCAGTTAAGTCGCTCTGATTGGCATAAAGCTTTTCTTTAGGCAGTCAACCAACTTAATTAAGTGCGAGACTAGACATAAACATGTTTTTACATTTATGTTACACATTGAAAGAATGGAAAAAGCAGTTGCAGGGGAGTAATTAAGAGTCACATGATTTCAAAGGCAGAAAAAGAAAAGAAATTTAATCCTTTTAGCATTTGTGTAAATGTGATGAAAATCATTCCTTGGAAGTTGCATTTGCAGAAATAGACATGGAAGAGGTATTCATTTCAGGGGAAGAAAATGGTTACTATTATCCAGGCTCACTTAGTTTTCCTATTAAGAAGAAGTCTCAAAGAATAAAGGAAAGATCTCATTGACCTATCTATATATGGCAATTATGCTAACCTTGGATCAGCTCTGCACCCATGTACTGTTTGCAGCAGTGCAACCATATGCTCCTTGCGCTGAATGTAGACCCAATGGTTTCACTTGAAAAGACGTTGCAAAGATGTGCAAACTTGTGTAACCTGCATGCAAGAGTTTCGGAGTGGATGATTTCCTGTTGAAATCAAGAACTCTTGAAATGTCCTATCTCCTCCTTCTTAGAGCACCATTGTAGAGGTGTGGTGGCTCATTGGGTTAATGTGGCTGACCTATGGTTAGAGGAGCATAATATTAGAGGCACAGTGGCTCAGTGGCTTAATGATGCTGGAGATAGTCTCTGCTCCTGCAGTTCGAGTCCTAACATTGTGTGGCAAGGTAGCTCCTGTCGCTCACCATAGCTTCTGTTCACCTCGCAGTTCAAAAGCATATTCCATGCAGGTAGATAAATAGGTGCCACTTTGATGGGGAGATGAGTTGGTGCTCTGTGCAGTCAGTCAGATTTCTGATGGCTCTGAACCTTTATGAGGTGGTTCTGGGGAAGGATGCTGCCAGAAGACCTGCTATTCTTTCTTTCTGGTGCGAAGCCAGCTTGCCCTCCTGTGGCACATCTTGGGAGTCCTACAACAGAGCTGGTAAACTGGCATCCAAACTATTTCTCTGCAGTAGTATTGTGGTCTCCTGGCTAATGTAACAACACCATATGCTAGTCGTTGTCATCATCATCGTCGTCGTCGTCGTATCTACTGTTCCTTTAAAAAGAAGTAGAGGGATGGATTTGAAGCCTCCCCGAACAGTGAACTGCTGTACAGGTAGTCCTTGACTTACAACCATTCATTTAACATTCAAAGTTACAATGGCATTGAAAAAAGCGACTTAAGACTGGCCCTCGCACTTATGACCATTGCAGTATCCTCATAGTTATCAGAATTATGAAGGTGGCATTGTGCCCACCTTAAGTAACAGCACACCAGAATGCCAAGATACCAGCAACAATGGTCTTTATTCAGTGTAGCATCAGGATACAGCAATAGCAATGCGATAAGCAAGGAATAACAGTGGGAATCAATGGGAACACATACATCTGT
>JANHJO010007588.1:17318-28087 GCA_032468235.1 Pseudoxyrhopus heterurus | reverse complement strand
CTGCACGGCATAGCTCATAGCTTCACTGAGCTACACAAGCCCCCTCGCCACAACAAGGCAGTGATCCTTGAAGGGGTCTCTCCTATATATATAAGTTTATATATAAACTTATATATATAGGAGAGAAACAACTAGGAATTAAGGAGAAACTTCCTAACAGTGACGACAATTAACCAGTGGAATAGTTTGCCTTCAGAAGTTGTAGGTACTTAATCACTGGAGTTTTTTAAGAAAAGACTGGACAGCCACTTGTCTGAAATGGTATAGGGTCTCCTGCTTGAGCAGGTGGTTGGACTAGAAGACCTCCAAGGTCCCTTCCAGCTCTATTCTGATGGATATACAACTGTAATAATGTTATTCTATTTATATTTAGTTAAACTAAACTACAGTAAATATAATTACTTTCCACTTATATTTTTTCCATTGCAATTAATATTGGTATCAAATTTTGAAACATTCTGGGAGCTGTACCCACAATTGTTAGAGGTTCATGTGTCCCACACAGTTCTTGGTGCAGAGATGGTGAACATCACAGGGAAAAATGCCAACTCAATCCAGTTTGGAAAAAACTTGGAAATAAGGGCATCTGTGGACTTCATATAATTTCCAGCTTTAGACTACTTTTTTCTATCCCAAACTCAGTCAATTCAAGCCATAAAGTACTGAAGTGGCTGTGCCACTCATCGTTTGGGGCTAGGCAACTTCTTACATTCCTAATTCTGATTGTAGCACAAACTTTGTTGGAGATGTAGTGTGTGACATTTAATCAAATCTGCAGCATCTCAAATGCTTCCAAGCAATTGCCTTGATGGTTCCTCAACAGATCTAATTTTTGCAAAGCCCCCCTCTCTCTCCCAGATATTACAGCATGTCCTGATTAGATTTTTGATTACTTTTCTCTTTCTTAATTACCCTGCATAAACCACGACTGCCTAGGTTTAAGGGGAGATTGGGAATTATTTTACTTTATGTAGGTACGTCAGCCAAGCTATTTCTCTCTCTCTCTCTTCCTTTGACTCATGGGATCATACTGGATGTTCTGGTTTTATTGGCTCCTGTAGTCATTAGATGACTTGGCACTTGTTGTCCTGTCAGCACGAGAGGTCATTCACCAGCCTCAGTCAGAGCTTTCAAGGCAATAGCAAGGAAACTCCTCACATCAATTTGAGTCAATTTGCAAACTAATCAGTTAATCTCTCCCAATGTGTTTAGGGGTCAGCTCTGATCTAGTTGGAAAATATTCGTTGATTAGCATAGGAAATCTCAGATGTGCCAAGGCCTGTTTACTCCAACACTCCTGCTTTCCCAGCCCTCTCCAGGTTGCTCCCGCCTTTAATTTCCCTGCAGGTTTCGGGAGGGATGCATTAAATTAAAACCACTCACTGTTCTGTGAGCAGTCTTTTGTGACCAATAATGAATGTAATGAGTGAAAAAGGAAAGGGAAACAGGATGATTAAGCCAGCCTGGGCGGCTTTTACGCAGCAGTTTGCATCGTGACACAAATGGACAATTGGGCTTTTCTTCCATTAATTTGTAATTGTACTTTCACTTGTCATATTAAAACACACATACACACACACACACAAACTATTTACTCATACAGGAGTAACGTGGCAGATGCTACTTCCTTTACAGGGAGCTGTCCTGATAGAATGCTTACATGATGCTTCTTTTGGTTGAAAATCTAATGCTTTATTAGAGCGTCTAAGGCAGGGGTGTCAAACTCAAGGCCCACGGGCCGAATCCGGCCTGCGGGGTGCTTAGATTTGACCCACAAGGCTGTCCTGGAAACACAAAGGACTGGCCCACTGTGCCTCTGCCAGTGAAAATGGAGCTCAGGAGAGTCACGGGCAGCCCTCCCAAGCTCCGTTTTTGCTGGCAGAAGGTTGCAGGAGGCTGTTGCAGCCAAAAACGGAGCTTGGGAGCCCATTTTTGCTGGCAGAGTAACTGGCCACTACAGGCGCCCCCCACATGAGTGACATCGAGCTGGTCACGCCTACCATGGCCACGCCTCCCTGGCCCCCCGAGGTCAAACACAACCCTGATGCAGCCCTCAATGAAATCAAGTTTGACACCCCTGATCTAAGGATTGCTTTACCCAGTCACAACAGATTGATGATTGGGAAGGAACCTGAAGTTTGAGAGTGCTAGTCCAGTCCTAGTTTTCTGATTTCTACGTTGCATGATGTACAACTTTTCAGGTTCCTACCCATTTTTGAATGTTCAATACAAATAACTTCTAGGCATACATCTAACAGACTGATTGCCTTTATTTTATTATTATTTTTTTGCAAAGATTTAGATTCTTTCAGCCTATCCACATTTGTCTCAAAATAGTTTGTGTGGGTGTTTCCCACTCATGAAGACTTAATCAGACCAAGCAGCTTAGCTTCAATAGGTGGCTGTAAGGTGACTGTAAGGTGTAAGGTGACTGTGTTCAGCCTTACACTAAGTCAGTATTCTGAATCATGACTTGTTAACTAAACCACAATGCTTTGTTTTTTGCACGTTAGCCATCACAGATGATTTTGCTTAAAACCAAAACTTAAACCTAAGCTTTATGCCATAGTGTGATTTGTAAACCTAATGACTATGTAGCATTAGTCATGACTAAACTGTTGATTTCATGGACAGTATTGATCGTATGTAAAAGAGTTTAGAAACTATAACAAGCTGTGCAACACTTGGGATGACTACTGAAATACAATTAATAATTGTGTTTGATACCAGCTATCATAAGTTTCATAACCATACTTAACAATGAGACCAGAACTGTTCCTGGCTGGTTTAATTAGCCAGGAGTGTTGGGATGAGATAAGGAGGTGGTAGCCTTCATGTATTCAGATGCACTATTTCCTTTCTCGGGATAAGCACACTGAAAAAACCCCAAAACAGGGGGTTAACTACTAACAGGTTAAATAACTACAGAAAATAAAAAATCTAAGAGCTGAAAAGAACCCTGAAATTTCCTCCACCTCCTGCACAAAGAATCCTCTAAAGTTACCTACTCAGCCTTTGTTTCACCAGTGAAAGTTAGTCCATCTCATCCCGAAACCATTTCATTTTTGAACAGTTGTTGCTTTAGAAAAAAAAATTTTTTATTTGTTTGTCAAACATATACAGATAAAGTCTAAACATAAACATGAGCAAAGAAAGTATATATAGGTAAATAATGGGAACAGTAGGACAGGGACGGTAGGCACGCTGGTGCACTTATGCACGTCCCCTTTACAGACCTCTTAGGAATGGTGAGAGGTCCACAGTGGACAGTTTGAGGTTGAAAATATTTTCTGATGTCCAGCCAAAATGTAATGCCTTGTAATTTAAGCCAATTGTTTCTTATCCTATCTTCTGGAACAATTTGAAAGCCACTGAGCGATAAAGGAGGTCAGAAGAGATGCAATTCCCCAATTCCATGTCTGCCAGTCCACACAGTCCACACAGAAGCTCAACAAATGTCATCTCACTACTAAAACCCAGCATGACGCCTAAATATGGGAAGATCTATAAACTGTTTCCTCCAGGGACCAAAATGTTGGACCTGTAAGCCTACCATCTTCCATCTAGAAGAAAACACTACAGACTGGATCCTTCTTCTCCTTCTCCTTCTCCTTCTCCTTCTCCTTCTCCTTCTCCTTCTCCTTCTCCTTCCCCTTTTCCTCCTCCTTCTCCTCCTCCTTCCCCTTCCTTTCATGTTTCTGTTGATGAAGTCCAAGATAGGTCTATTTATTAGTTTGAAGATGTGTCACATCATTGGCTCAAGTTCAGTTTATAATTCACTATATCCACTTTTCATACATTACTGGTCAGTCCCAAAGGTGCTTTTTCAGGAGGCAACTGGACTTTCTTGTTTTTTTTTGAAGACGTTTTGCTTCTCATCCAAGAAGCTTCTTCAACTCTGATAGGATAGTGGGGAATGGAATGATTTATATTCCTTGCAGACACCTGGTCATTTGCATCTTTTTAGAGGGTTGTTTCTTTTCCCAAAATGGCCAGGCTGCCCTGTCTTTCTGCTAGTTTCTACCTCAATGTTTTCCATTTCCCTTTCACCCTGCACATTCCTAGTATGCACATGGACAAGAAGACCACTGAAAGGAGGTCCCCCTTGGAATCAGTGTCTCTTTATCACTGCCCCACCAAGAGCAACATTGCCATACCAAGAGTGAATTCCTTGTAGTCCCAGGCTCAGAAGCTGCTAATCCTGGACTTTCTTGCAAGGCCCAAACCTGCAAGGAAGTTGTTTTTGACTGGTAGCCGAACAGGAAGCAGCCAGCCAGATGGAACAGCTGCCATTTCATTCCTCAGACTATCAACTTCAGTAAAGTGTGGCTCCTCTTCTTAGCCTCTGATCTGGAGCACTGAAGCAAGATAGGATGTTATGAAAATGACTCAGTGTCCATTGCAATGTCATTACACCAGCCCGATCCTAACACATTTGTGTGTGATGTCGCAATGCAAGTACAAAAGGCATGGAGCTTGCATCACAGTGTAGCAGTGAATCTTTCGTCATTTGTCTCTGGTTGCTGCCCTTTAGGTGCCCATGCTGCATTTATAGCACTCACGGCTTTGGGGTTGCATTTATTCATGTCCTGAGCCAGGAATGTCATGCAGTACGGGTCAGGCAGCACCCAACCCTGAACCTGTAAAAAAGCTGTTTTCCATAAGTAGCAAAGCCAAGCAAGGAAACAAGCAGGTAGCCAACCAGCTATATGGCATAGCATGCTTCCTTTCTCCTGTCTTTGTCAATGTTCCAAGTAATGCACCCATTGAAAGCAGGCAGGTTCCTCAAAGAACAATTTATTGGATAAATCATATTGGCATAACTGGTGAAAATCAACTCTGAAAGTTCCCACAGTTTTCACCTAATTAAAAAAAAAATTCCCCTTTCCCCAAGTCATCAGTCACATGGTCCAATAGAAGTGTTGGCCAGTTGCTTGGTTACTTCACTCCTCCTCTCCCAGCCACCTGTTGGAATGACCTTGGTTCCCACAGGAAAACCTTTTGTTTTGACTACAAAACCCCAGTTAACTATTTCCCTCCCCCCTCCCATCTAGTGGCAATCCTGAAGCTGCAAAGATGGCCCCCCAGCCAGGTTCACTTCAGGGTTGACAGTCTTCTTCAATGTCTTCTTTCTTCTGTCTTCTTCAATGTACAGGGATATACTTGTCCTCCTGAATTTATCTCAATGGCATTTCTATGATCAAACCAAGAAAAAACATTCTGAGATTTCAGTTACCTACCGACAGTTTCTGAATTCTGTGTAATGTGCAAAGAACATCAGGTATGAGTTAGTGGCTCAGGATACATTCTTTCAAGGGACTGTTCTCAGTGGTACATCTGTGCCCATGCCAACTGGCTGGGGTAGAGGAATTAGAACATGTCTGGCCCCTAATTGATTAGCTCTTAGTTCTACTTGTGAAATGAAAAAAAACCTTCATTCTTATTGATAACTGCTACATGTTTCAGGCTTCAACACATAATAGTACACTGCATCAATTCTTAATTTCCGGGAATGTTGCAAGATGCCATAATAGTTCTTGCCAGCAGTGCTCTGTTTAAATGAATTTTTAATTGAATAATTAATCATAGGAATTAGTTGACCACACTAGGCAGTTTTGTGAAAGATCTACCAGCTAACCATCTAACCATAAGGCTTGACTGGCAATAGACTAGATATGCAATCTCTTTGGCACTAATTTGGCAGATATTGTTCTTTATGCAGCTTCTAAGTTACATAATTAAATCCTTCTGGAGACAGATAAAAAACCAAGAATTCCCAACTTCTGTTCTAGATATGAATATACTTTCATGCATAGATGGTGACCGGGTAAATACTTCTACATTTTTTTTTTCATTGCTGGGTTAGATGGTATGGAAAAAAGCTTTCAATATCTAGCTGAAAATGCATTTGATTATTATTTATTTTGTATTTAGGCCTAGCTTGTTATTCTGCTTGCATATCTATTCCTATCACTCACAATCTCGTTTTGTTCATATTAATATTTAATATTCTTTATACATTGTTCAACCTTAATGGTTGCCTAATTTCTGTTTTTCATCCACAGAGAAGCTATTAATTTATGAGCATATAGGGCAGTAAGTAATAATTTGCATGAATGCTTTGAGCAGATATGCTTCCATAGGCCTCCCATAGCATAAACTCTGGGTACTTGTGATACCATCTATTGGCCAAGCTTCAATGAATCTCACTTTACATGATGCAGCAGAGTAGGAGAGGAGGGTTTTTTAAAAGAAAAAAAAACCATAAAAGGAGTTTAATCTACTAAATGAAAAATCAGCAGAGATCACATAAATTGGTTTGTTTGTAGTAGGGCTTTTGCAGCTATTTGTTTAATATTAAAGATGGTGTTCAAAGTGATTCCAAAGACTTTTACGTCGCTCAGTTTCCCCCAAGTTTTGCAATATTTATTCTAGTCGTAAATGGGAACTCAGTACAGTTATCTTTTGGATGAATGGAATGTCAGGGTAAAACCAATACAAATATTCTTGAAAACAAAGAGCAAGGTTTTTAATAAGACAGTTGACTGTGTTTGAATCTGAATGTCCATCTTAGGAATGTGTCATTATAATGGGATTTATCTCCCCTCTTCTAAACCCAAATCCATTTTTCCTTCTTTTCTTCCCAGAAATGAATGCAATATTTCTGTTTCAAATCTGGACCTAATTTTTTTTTTTAAAAATGTTGTTGAACAAAATAAATACTCTAAACTGAAAAAAAGAGCGTTGGTATATTTTTTAAAGCTGGTTATGCAAATATTGTCACAATTGGTAATAAACATCCTTTTATTATCACTCCTTGGATGACTGTTACCTCGGCAGTGATTATTAGACTGATGGGATAACAGTCACCTTCATCATGAATGGGATTTCCTTATTCTTGGAAGTGTTTGGTAATTATTTGGTAATTATTATTCCTATTTTTTTCAGCATTAGATCCTCCCTTGCTATGTAGCATATTGGACAGCAAGGGATCTCCAGATCTCTTGGCTGAGTACTTCAGCAACTTCCCATGTGATGTTTGGAGTTTTTAACTCTTCCAAGAATGTTCTTCACCATGTATTTTGGGGCTGTCCTCTTGGTCGTTTGGCATTAAGGAGGCTCTATCTCATTGCCATCTTGTGGATTTGATTGTTCTCCATGCAGAGAATATGACTTGCAAGTTGGAGTCTTCTGCGTACAACAGTGTTACGTAGTTTGTAGGAGAAACTCTATTGGAGCACTAAAAAATATGAAGAACAGTTGCAGGTATTAGGTATGTCTACTTTAATGAAAAGAAGGATTAAGGGTGATGTGATAGCAGTATTCCAATATCCAAGGGGCTGCCACAGAGAAGAGGGGGTCAACTTATTCTCCAGAGTACCTGAAGGCAGGACAAGAGGCAGTGAATGGAAACTAATCAAGGCGAGAAGCAATTTAGAACTAAGGAGAAATTTCCTGACAGTGAGAATCATAAACCAATGGAATGGCTTGCCTTCAGATGTTGTAAGTGCTCCTTCACTGGAGGCGTTTAAAAAGAGACTGGACAGAGTCTCTGGTTGAGCAGATGGTTGAACTCCAAAGTCTGATCCATCTCTTATTCTGTTATTATTACATCCAACCTAGAACTAAGGAGAAATTTTCCCAAATGAGAGAACTATTAATTAGTTATGGGTAGACATTTTCAAGAAGAGGCTGGACAGTCATTTGCCTGGAATGGCATTAGGTCTCCTGTCTGACCTGGGGATTGGACTAAAAGACCTCCAAAGTATGTTCTATATTCTATTTATTTTGGATTGAGACCATCATTTATTGTGGAAAAATGTTTTAGACTGTGCTTGAAAGCATGGGGTTCTACGCAGAATGGTAAAGAAGCAGGCAAAGGAAAAAAAAAACCCAAGTGAGCATTATCTCTATACTTGTTTTCTATTCAATTTCCATGCTTGAAGAACTAAAACTCTAATATTAAAGTTCTAAATTAAACTGTGTATATCAGTAGGCTAATAGAACTCTCTAGCATGTATAATAAAGTGTCATATTGCTTCTCCAACTAATCATTAATGAATTAATGAAAGGGGCTTTTCTCTCTCTTTTTGTATGCTATAATGTAATGAGATAGACAGCATTTAGGCTTTTTAAAGATTTAGGGACTCTATTATTGAAAAATAATTATTACCCTACAACGGTAATTAAATGTAATATGAATGAAACTGACATATTTTCTTATCCATAATAAACATTAGCAATGTCAACATTCTTTATTGTTACTCTATGGCATCTAACAAGGAACGGGGAGGGCTCTTACTAAGTAAACCCTAGATTAAAAAATAAATCAACAGTAGCTCTCTGAAATAAGCTAAAGATACTGTTGAAATAATTATGTCAGCTAAAATTATCCCTTTGTTTTTAGGATCACTTTATGTTTGGATAAAGTTCACCCAGAATTACTGAGATTTTCATATACCACAGAACATAATCTTGATTCAATCCAAAAATATGTTAGATTCATGAAGCACACTGTTTCTAAATCCTAAACTTTTTTTTAAAATGAAAATGGGATTACTACTAGAGTAGAAAGCTAGGGAGCCATTTGTTTCTGTTCATTGATATGTCAGTTTCTGAATTGTGTTGCTAACTGATGAATTATATTTTCAGAAATGGCCTGAAAACAATAGCACTATGCAGAGGGGAAAAACATATCCATTAAATTTCCACTAAGAAGGTACCACTGAAGTAATGTTCTCCTCCAGGACTCTTAGGTCTTCTGAGGGTTAGATTTTTGGCTGGAGCTGAAAAGCCTCTTGAGTGGTTTTCCTTCAAATAGTTCTCATATCATTTTGGGAATCATCCTCTCACGAGATAGATACCAGCTTCAAGAAAACATGGCCCATCAGAAAATTGTGAATTTTATATTAGAATTTCAAGATATATAGTTCAAACAATGTGCTTCTTTTCTTCCTGCAGTATATGATAACTCCTTCATCTTCAGAGTGAGCAAAAGGAAGATAATATATTTTTTCAATTAGGAAAAAATGATGGTGAAAATAGAGAATAAGAAGAAACAAGTTTAATATCCTGTTGTATCCATGGAAGCCATGAGGTGGTTCCATGGGCATCATCCAGAACATAAGTCATGCTATAGTTCAACTAATTTCCTTTGATTTAAACAGGAAAATAGGTGTGAGAAAGAAACTCTTTTTAGAATAAGAGGGAGGATCTCCTACCAGAAGTGTCTCATCCAAGTTGCTTCTCCAGCTGCCATAATGATGACATTTTCAAGAAATTGTTGCTTGAGGTAAGATGGTATTCCAGCAATGGAGACATTTCCCAGAAGGCTCAATCTATCCAATACAGGTATGCACACCTCACAAGAACTTTGAAAGCCTGCAAAAAGCACAATTCCGCACACCTCAGTGGAATTAAGTGGCTATAATTTTTATCCTGTTACAATTTGTATATCACCAATATTCCTGGCTCATAGAATATATTCACTTTATTTATTTATTAAATTTATATGCCACCCATCTCACTCTACAAAGCAACTCTTATCAAAATTACCATATGCATCATCACTTGAATATAAACTTCAGTGTTCGTCTCTTCCTACCAAAATTCTTCAGCCAAGCAACTTTGTCCCTTCCAAGGATTCAAGTTTCCAGAAAAGTTGGGGGTAGGAAGACAGACCATTGATCTGCTAGTACGGGCATTCCTCCATAGCCATTTTTCCCTTTCAAGAAACCTAGGGTTATAATATTGCCCCCCAAAACTCTTGCAATACATCATGTGATGATGCCATGACAACGGGAGTTTGACACCCCTGCACTAGAAGGTAGGGGAATAATAGAGCACTGGGAACAGATCAATTGAAGGTAGAAGCAGCCATGAGGAAAAACCAGATCCTGAAAAGAAATAAGGTGCAATCATTGTTATCATCAGGAAGCATGTGAAAAGCAGGAAACCAGACACGAAGAAGAACCTTGGATATAATAGTTCTTGAGGCAGGGAAGAAATCTGACTCATCTGTCTTATTTTTGTTTCCGTATCTGTTGACCCAAGAAAATGTGAATTCTAATTTCACTCTATAGAAGATGAAGTGGCTATTAGGTTAGAAAGGGTTGACTGCGGGGGGAAGTAAAAAAAAAAAGTCAATATGGAGGGAGCAAGGAGTATAAAAATGACAGGGGCAGGGTTTCATATAGCACAGGGGTGTCAAACTCACGTCATCACAGCATTATCACATGACATATCGGGACAGTTTTCCACTTCGCTAAACCGGGCATAGGCATGGCCAGCATGTGATGAATCCGGCCCGTGGGCCGGTAGTTTGACAGCCCTGATCTAGCAGTTCCTATCTTGCTGATTGGACACCACCTCCGGACGGACCTGGTTGAACAAGGCTTTGAGTGAGGTGCCAGGAACCACATCCTGTAAAGTCAGGGGTGGGCTCCAAAAATTTTAGCAACCGGTTCTCTGCCCGGTTGCTGAGTGGGTGTGGCCATGGTGGGCGTGGCCTAGTCAGCCTCCTGCACCATGACTGGGGGGCCGTTTTCACCCTCTCCAGGCTCTGGAGGCTTTCCTCAAGCCTCTGGGAGGGCGAAAATGGCTTCCCCCAGGCTCCGGAGGCCGGAAACGAGCCCATTTTCAGACTTCCAGAGACTTCGGGAGGGCCATTTTTCACCCTCCCTGAGCCTCCGCGCAGGCCCTGTACTTACCTGGCATCTAAAACAGGCCCCATGGAGACTCCTGGGAGGGGAGGGGCAGGGTAGGAGGGT
>JANHJO010007586.1:47261-62517 GCA_032468235.1 Pseudoxyrhopus heterurus | reverse complement strand
TGGAGAAGAGCCTAATGCTGGGAATGATTGAGGGCAAAAGAAGAATGGGACGACAGAGAATGAGGTGGCTGGATGGAATCACTGAAGCAGTTGGCATGAGTTTAAATGAACTCCTTGGAATGGTAGATGAAAGGAAGGCCTGGGGGAACTTTGTCTATGGGGATGCAATGGATCAGACATGACTTCACAACTAACAACAACAACAATCACTTCACTGTGCTTTACAGCCCTCTCTAAGTGGTTTACAGAGCCAGCATATTGCCCCCAACAATCTGGGACCTCATTTTACCAACCTCAGAAGGAAGGAAGGCTAAGTCAATCTTGAGCTGGTCAGGATCAAACTCCTGACAGTGAGCATTGAGTTAGCCTATAAGACTGCATTTTAACCACTGCACCACCATGGCTGTTTTATAAGCAGTTTTCCATTATACTATTTTCTATTTTTCTGGGATGTTCTTTAACTTCCCAGTCTAGGCTGGTATTCTATAGAGAAATCCTGTTTAAGAATTAACCATTCCTTTTTGATGCTTATTTTTGGATGATGATGCTTATTTTCTGAACCCAGGCAAGGTCACCTATGCACTGTTCCTGTTAAGGTAAATCTTATTCAGGGAAGTTTGTATTCCTAAAATATAATTACAAATGTGCTTGTTTCTGAACTGCAGATCACAAAGCAACTGAAAAGGAAAGGACATCTATTCAAAATCAACTTTACTGTAATGTAACATGAAACTAGGAAGAAAGATTTTGAGCTTTAATTCCTTAAAATATACAGTGATATATTTCATTACAATGAAATAATTTCCACCACATGGTGGTGCTGACTGAGCACAAAATGAATCTTTTTTTCATTGACTCATGACTTTGTGATTTATCCCAATCCGATGGTTGAGACATAACATACTAAATAATGTAAATGAGACACCCAAACTGGCATTAAGTGTACAACAATCTTATTTCTGCAGGATGATACTTTCTAAGGGGGAAAATAGATTTATATCTGTGGAAATATTTGGAAGACATAATTTGTTGGAACATTGATGTAATTATGCAATCATAATGATTTCTTTCTTTTTATAGATAGAAGAGATAGCACTATCTATTAGTGCTATTCAAAACATTCAAAAACCTTTTCAGAGGATGGGGGGAAGTGAAATGAAATAGTTATTTTATGCATCAGCCTTTGGAGATAACTGAAGCAGTTTTGAAGCAGTTGCATAAACCTAGCAAATTATGTGGCTTCTTTAACAGTTAGAAAAGGATTTTAATTGGTTTACACAACAGTACTATTATCAAAGGTGTCAAAATTCTGGATAATAACCAGAATGAATCCGGGTTGGATTTAGTCCCAAGTATTAAGATGTAATCAAATCGATGATATTCTATGGCTATGTTCAAAGTGCACTCAGTACTGCAGGAAATATTAATTTGACCTCTAATTCATGGAATTATTTCTCTTACTATTTCCTGCAATGATTACTCTATTTTATTTGTTGAGTTATTTATGCCTTTTTATTTTTTAAGATTCCTTTTAATTTATTAATGCTGTTACCTATTGGATGGTTCGTGTTTGTCTTTCTGATGACATGAATCATTGTACTATTTTTCCTCTGATTGGGTTTTTCTTCTTGTATTTCTTGGTTGTTGTTTTTTTATATATATTTTCATTCATTCAGTCTTGCTCTTTAATGTCCTTCTGTATAGACTCTTACCTAGATTTTTCTCTATTGCTGCTGGCATCCTTCAGATGTGTTGGGACTACAACGTCCCAATTCCTATCCAGCTGCTCATAATCTCTGAGTAGATTTAACCTTATCATATTGTTCTTTGCCTATATCTCTTTTCTATTTCCTACCATTAGACAGCCTTCTGACAGCTGGCATGGCCTGTTCACTCCTATTATAATGGTCAGGTGAACACCCACAGGCTTGACAGTAGATTATACTCAGATATATTTTAGATACAGCCAAAGTCCACTTTTTTGTTTATTTCCTAAGCTTCTATTTTCTATTCAAAATCACTAATTCCAACAGCTTTCCTCTTACACGGTTTCAAAAACATAAACAATATGCTTCATTTTAAAACGAAATGAAAACCAGTTGGCAGTTATGTGAAGTAAGCAACAGGAAAAGGGTTGTGGAATGTGGAGTTCATAGAATAATAAGGCTGGATGGGACCTTGGAGGTCTTCTAGTCTAACCCCCTACCCAAAGCAGGAATCCTTATAGCACATCACAATGCTTCCAAAGAAAAATCATCATTGGTTGATTTAAGCAATGTGAAGTCAACAAAGATCAACAAGCTATCTTTTGTATCCAGATTTTGTTCCTGGATTTGGGGGAGGGGAGGGAAAGATAAGTATAATTTCATGTTTCCCACCAGAAATATTGCCAATGGTAGAACCTAACTTTAAAATATAATTTTGACAAAATAGGCAATTGACAACAAAAATTGGCTGAAGCCAAAGTTGAAGATAGAATATAATTTTTCAAATCAGGAGAGTTTGCATTCCCATTTCTCCCAGTTCCACATTTGTTTCAACATCAGTTGCTATGATACAATGAATCAATTCAGTCAAATTAACTGTAGTATTTAAATTAAATTTAAATGATTAAATATTGAATTTAATAGTATCATAAGGGAATATATAATGATGTCTTTTCAAAGTGCTTTATATAATATTACTCAATTAAGAGAAAATTGTATTGATCAATTTCTTTCCCCATAAATGAAGGGAAAAAGTGACAAACCCCTACTATTTAAGAACTGAGCTGAGAGACCTGAATAACTGAATTATCAGTTGCTGTTTTCCAGAAGATTTTCACCAGTGTAATACGGAAAGGAAGAGTTAATAAAAAGATGATTGTTGATGGCAATAATTCCATCAAGAATCATGAGGAAGGTGGGTTGAATCCTAGATCATTTCAGTTTTGTTGGCTACAGTGGCTAGTCTCAGGACATCAGAAAAGCAATGGTTTGTTCCCCCAAAAGTCTGCTTTCTACTTATCTCTTTGAGTGTATCTCTTTGAGTCAGTTTTAACTCCTGGAAATTTCATGGACTAGTTCCTGCAGTTTTCTTAGCAAACATAAAACTGTTTTGCCATTGCCTCCTTCATAGGGCTAAGAGAGAGTGACTGGCCCAAATCACTCAGGTGGTTTTGTGCCTCAGGAGGGACTAGAACTCACGATGTCCTACCTGGTGTTTTAATCACTAAATCAAAGTGGTTCTTTTTATCTTCTAGAATCTGTCTACGAAATTGGGAGTAAATGGTTTGAGGACAACAAAGCAAAGATAATTCTGATTACAAGCATTCAAACAGAAGGTCCAAATAATTGCTCTCCAAACTATCTTTTCTGTAATAAATTTGTGATGAAACCCAACAGTTTATACAAGAAAGTATTATGTAACTAGTTTAGTTACGCTGTCTGAATTGATTTTTGTTAGAATTATCTCTGTGTGATTGTTGCCTTCTGTGGTTTTCATTTTTTTTTAAAAAAACCCTTGTCTATGTGCAGGACTTCAAAGCAAGCCCTTGGTCCATGTGTGAGATTGCATGGTGACTTCTGTTTGTTAATTCCTCTACTTCTGGGTAAGAAGCTCCCAAGATTTCCTTCCCTCTTTTTTTCTAATTCTGGGCTCAAAAGCAAATTTTTATAGAAACATAAGCATAAGTGTCTTGTTCCTAAGACAAGTCAAAATGATGCAAGCTTTCCCCTTTTGTACCTGTGATGTGATGTTGCATAGCATCAGGTGCTGGTAAGCATCACAGTATTATAATGTAGGTTCCATTGTTGCATCCAGTGGATTACTGTAGGTAGAAGGGCTAAGAACTCCCCAAATTTTCAGGTTAGAACATGTCAGGATTGGATGCCAGAAACTTCAGCCTTAATGATGAAAATTTATTGTAATTATTATTTTACTGAAAAATCCTTGGATAAAAACACAGTACATGATCTTAATCACTAACCAAAGTTTGACTCAAAACCATCAAATAATTCAAAGTGCAGATTGTTCAAAGAAGCAGAAGAAATAGTAAATCATATACTCATCTTGTGCAATAAAATTGCACAAATCTATTAGAAACAATGACATTACACATTTACAAAAAGGATTCACTGGTAGATCTGCAAAAATATGTGATATTAGTGAAAAATCAGTGACATTAATGAAAAATCAGTGAAACATACAGTTAAAAAAGTAATTGAAAAGAAGCAAGTTAAAATGTTGTAGGGTTTCTGAATACAGACTGATAAAATCTTGGCTCAAAACACACCAGATATGACTGTGGTTGAAAAGAAGAAAGTGTGGATAATTGATGTGGCTGTACCAGAAGATAGTAGAATTGAGCACAAAGAATGGGAGAAGATCAGAAAGTATCAAGATCTGAAAATTGAAATTGAAATTTTATGGCATCAACTGGCCGTGGTGGTCACAGTGGTTATTAGCAAAATCTTGGATGGCACCCACAAAACATGCACATTGACAAAATTTCCATTTATCTAATACAAAAGGACACATTGATGGGATACACTACACCAATAGTTTATGACAGCCTAGGTTTTTTGGGGAAGAACTCAATGCCTATGAAGGGAAAACATGCTAAAGAATTGGCAGCCATGATTTCACATTATTGTATGTATAATAATAAGCATAGGTGGGCATGGAATGTTGCAAGTACACCAGACAGTTGAAGAAGAAAAAAGAAGATTGGAAGAATATCTGAAGGACAATGAAGAAGATGCATTGAAGGCTTACTGAATGCCAAAGAGACCAAACTAGCCTTTACTTGGAACAGATTACATCCTGTGATGAAACCTTTAACACCATAAAACAATAACATCTCCCTAGCCCAGGATCTTAGGAAGAACTTGATAGGTGGATAAAAATGCCAAATCCAGTCTCAATATCTGGCTAACTGTGCAACCAAACATAATAATAATTACATGCTCTGAGATGGATGAGAGCTATGCCAAAGGTTCAACCATACTGGGCAGATTTCGTCAGAGGAGCCAGAGGAAGACTGCATCTCCCATAAGTAATACGATGAGATGTAATTTATAGAAATACATACTGGATTAGTCATCACAAGATCAACAAGGACCATGTTAGGTGTTGGAGGTCTTGGACATTTGGTGAGAAATGGGTTCTAGGAATCAGTGAACAACCAGATGCAGGACTACTGGAAGAAAAATTGTGTACCCAGCACAAATATATCATATCACGCAGATACCTTTAACACTGTCAAACAATATCCTCCCATCTCAAGTCCTTGGGAAGGACTCAGTAGGTAGATAAAATGCCGGATCCAGCCTATATATCTGGTTAATTGTGTGATAAACCATAATATACCTTTAATGTTATTAAAGCACAATATGTAGCTATCCCAGGTCCTTGGAAAGGATCCAATAGGTGGACAAAAACACTGTCCACTCTAAACATTTGACTGACTGTTTGGCCAACCATAATAATAATAATAATAATAATAATAATAATAATAATAATAATAATAATAATAGGAATCCAAGTTCCTGCATTATGTAAAGGATCAAATATTGGGTATAAAATCTATAGCAAGAAGGGCAAGCATGTCCGTAATTAACATTGTTTTGATGAGTGGTGTGGCATGTTAAAAAAAAAACAACAGGTGTCAGCTGGAGATGAGACTCCTCAACTGTGGATGATAGTAAGCAAGTTGTGGTTAGTAACCAAATGTTCAGGGAGTTGGGAGGGAGAAGGCTAGAGTGAGATAAACAGCAGCCCAAGGAACTTATAAAGCACAGGAAAAAGGAGAAACTTGATCTAGATGCCAACTAAGCAGCCATACAGACTTGGGAGTGGAAGAAGGTAGGCTGATCATATTTACTACAGTTTTCCGGTTTATTATGTGATTTCTAAGACTGGAGTAAAAAAATATCTCTTTTGCCAATTGTTTTTCTACATATATTATCAGATCCACCCAGCAGACCTTGAATCATTTCAAGGACCATACAGACATAAATTAATTAAATATTCATCTGAAAATCTGGGTCTAAAGGAGAAGGGGGTCACAGAAATAAGGAAAGGAAAACAATGGATATAGAAACCAGTTAATCTGATGTTTTTGAAATGAAACCAGCTGCCTATAAGTGCAAATTTGGTTGTACTTTTAAATCCAAATTTTATTCAGTCAAAAGAAGAGATCCTGAAAGCTTTGGATAGAAAGTATTTAGATTTTTTTTTATTTTAAAATTTTAAAAAATAAAGTTAGTCATGAGGGTAATTGAAACAATCTGTGGTTACTTACTGTATCAAAATAAACACTAGGGCTACTGTGCAGGATCTATTCCTTTGCATAGAGTTTACAGGTGAGATGTTTCAACTGGATAGAATTATGTTACATAGTCTTATTAGAGCTAAATGTGCAGAGAAATGTAGGGGTAATGTATGAGAAAAAAATTCCAAATGAGACCTTTTAAATAATCTCCTGAGTAAGTACACTTGAGTTATTATTCAACACAAGACAAAGTATTTGATTGGAGAGGCATTAAGTATGGGAGAATCTTCTCCTGACATTTTAGCTCTGAACTTTTCTTAGCCAGAAGATGAAATTAATCTCATACAATCTCTGAGTAACATAACTATAGCAAGCATTAAGTCAAGGTATGCTGGCTGGCTCAATGGAAGACAGTTATGACTAACTTTGATTTAATCATATCCATTGCAGTGTGCTTCACTGCAAAGAGTGAAAGCAACCTTGTCTATTCCTGTATCCTCCAGGTATGTTAGATCACAACTCCAATAATTCTCAGCCAATATTGATTATACAAGTTGGAAATCACAAGAGCAGTCTATTATATATGTAAGGAACGAGGCTGGAAAAACTTGACCTTGAATAAGCTGGTTTCTTTAAAATGTCTAAGAAATACCTTAATATAGAAGGCCATCAACTGTTCAATCTTATCCACATTTGTTAATCCATTTAAAATGATAGGATTATTTTTAAAGTAAACATGATCAGAATTGTTTTGTTAATCATCTGAGCCCTTACTTTAGTCAAATATACTCAATACATGTTTGCAGCCCTTTTAATTTGATTTATCAGAACAAAATCCTAGTGCTATGTCAGCTGATAGACATTTCAAGGTATGATGTCAGAGCTATAGAGTACTTCAACTTGTAGTATAAATTATATTTGTCCATATAGACATACTGGTAGAAAGCAAAGGATATGCTTTTTAGTTTGTTCTTTTCAAGTGACATGTTTAAAAGTAGAGAATAAAGACGTTCCATTGTGATTGCATAGATCTCACAGTGAAACCAGCATATATTTTTCAAAGGAATATTTTCATATCAGTATTGGTCCCATGGAAAATAATGGAATAAAATGGCTAAATGCAAAATACATGAATGGAGCCATTTACAGAGAAAGCTCCAGTTTAGAGTTTTATCGTGACTCAGTGGTTCAGACAATTTAAAGGCTTATTTTAGAGCAAGCTAAATTGAAGTTTAAATTAGAGAACATTGATATCTAGAAATAAGCCCATTGAAGTTAATGGGATTGGTTTCATAGTACTTTACAAGGACTGGGTTGAGACTATTCAATGAGCATTTATAAATGTCTATTGTGACCTACATATTACTTACATTTAGAACATTTTCAGGTGAAAGAGTCAAGAAGTTACACTGCTGTACTTTAAACCCAGTTATCTCCTATAATAAGATTTTTTAGTTCTTGTGGGATTATATTCCTAGTCTGATGAATATGCTGGCAAGGTAGCTCATAATAGCATTTCTATAGTGGTTTCAACCATTTGATACATAGAAAAGAGCTGGTCAGATTTCCCCCCAAATCTGACAATAAAACACTTGGATGACAAAACACTAAAACTAAGTAAAGCATGTAAAGAAGAGTTTGGCACGCGAACAGGAAATTTATGGTGATTGGATGCTGTTGGCTTTGTATTGTTAGCCAACATAGCCAACAGGTAAGAAATCTGGATATTGTTGGCAAATAACATTGGGAAGATTAGATTAGAACATTGCTTATTGGTTCAGTTACCACATGTAGTGAATTTATTGAGGCATTATATGCTTAAGGCCTAGAAATAATCTGTGTGGGTTAGACTTGGCCACTCTACTGTTATGTGTTTTTGATGTTACTGGCTTGACATAATTTGACTTTTTTTTCTGGAATAAAAGATAATTGAAGAAAAAGCTTAGGAAGCACAATCTATGTACATTTAAGACATCTTTGTAAGCCTGTTGGATATGACCTAATTTACTGGATATGAATTCCTCTATTAGAATTTAGGAGCACTAAAACAAGGAGAAAAGGCTTGTTTTCTGTGAATCAATGTACAGAGTCATGGTAGTGCAGTGGTTAGAATGCAGTATTGGACGCTAATTCTGCTGACTGCCAGCAGCTCGATTCTCACTGGCTAAAGGTTGACTCAGCCTTCAGAAGTGGGTAAAATGAGGATCCAAATTGTTGGGGGCAATATTCTGATTCTGTAAACCACTTAGAGAGGGCTGTAAAGCACTATGAAGCGGTGTATAAGCCTAAGTGCTATTGCTACATTTAGCAGACTGATTTTTTTTTCCTATTTCTTTAGGCAAAATGTACCAGCCCATGTTTCCATCTCCTTTGCAGTTTTTAGAAGCACAGCCTTTGTCCAATGCCCTAATTAAGATTTAGCAAAGGATTCCAAAGAAGTGGCTTGCAATGTGTGCAGTGAGATTGAACCACCTTTCTTTGAACAGTTAAAAAAAGCTACATCTTTTGCAAACCCACATAACTATTTCAAAAGTTGGCTCCAGGGGCAGGTGTGTGCATCACCACTTCACTTTGCTAGTGGCCCAGTGAGAGTATTGCCTGTGCATGGCCATACATGAAGAAACAACCAGACCCTGCTTTCAAAATAGTTATATGAGCCTTGCAGAAATTGTGGCTGCTTTCACGATTCCTCCCATCTATTTCAAATGCTTTGGATGAACAAGCTTGATTTGTATTTGAACAATTTACTGTGTTCTGGGGAAAAATGCCACTGAAAACCAACCATTTTGCCATAGAATTTTATCATCTGGGAATGCAGGAGGTCCACGTATGTGGAAATGGATCTGAATGTTTTTTTAAACTCCCCAGACCAACCTATAACCCTCCTGATATTCTGTGGAGGTCTTGTATTAAGGTAATAATGTGGTCCAATTCTGCTTAGTCCTAATGAAGTCTCCCACTGAGAATATGGGCCCTTCCTCACTTGTACCTAACCATGATTCAAATATGCCTTGGCAACATATTTTTCTACTGTGTCCCTATGACATTGTCTTCATCTGCCCAGCCTGTGAATGCTTTAAGATGTCTTTAGCTATACTGGTATCAAAGAAGTGTGTTTACCCTTCAAACAGAAACTTCCATAGGCGGTCACAAACTGTATAAAATCTGCTCTGTTTTGTCACTAGTTTACTTCAGAGACAAAATCACATGGCTGGTGATGCATGGGAATGAAATCAGAGCAACTGTTTTGAGCAGATGAGAACCTTCCCTCAGATCCCTGGCTTGGATTATCTGCTTTCATTCTGCTGCTGACTCTCTCTAAAAAAAGAGACCATCAATTGAATTAATAGCATTAGAGGGGTCAGCCAGATATGCTGCAATTATTTTAACTCTGTGACCCTTATCAAAAGAACTGAAACAGATAGATGATTGGGCACCTCTCTACCCCAATATTTAGGTCCCAAGTAGAATCTGGAACTCAGCATTTCTTATGCTGAAAGAAAGGGAAATGAAGAAGAAAAAAAATCATAAATAAAAGTGTTGGTTGTGATTCAGATTCCTTTATACTTCTGCCCATTTCTAAACATTATTTATTTAATTATATTCAATTTGGGTTACAGCAGCATGGGACATAGAAGGAGGGACACAGAGGAGCTTAGAATTTATCAACAGAGTCCTACAGTCAAATCGGCCCGTTCCTTTTGCATTGCCAAGACTGGCAGATGTTTGTCCCAAAGGCTAGTGATGTGCAGAAAGAGAAGATAGTAAATTTGGAGGAATCAACCAATTAATTAGCTTAGCAGCTACTACACATGCAAAATCAAGAGCACCCTTCAGCAACTAGTTGGAAGAACCGCAATAGAAGCATGACAGAATCAGCAGTGGATACTGCAAATTTGTTGCCAGTAGCATTTTCTGCTAATTCAAGTTTGGATAGAGAAAAAGGCTGCAATGAGAAAAAGTTCTGTGTAGGGTTCAAACTCCTTGAGTCAAACATAGATTTGGATGCAGATTTAATTCTACCATTACCAAATATAACCATTTTTTTCCATACGATTGTAAAATAAATTTTTTCTCATTCATCTGATCATTAGACATCGGGTATGTAAGATACTTTTCAGAACCCATTTTTCTTTTTGAAGTGTGTGTCCCTCCCATGTCCTCACTACTGATTTTCTGATGTTTAGAAAGGCTGTAACTCTTTTAAAAAAAATGCTTTTTTCATTGTTTATTTAAGGAACCAACATTCAACTGCTGTGTTGTTAATAAAAGTAGGATTTTTTTTAAAAATGGCAAGCTTGTTACTGGGGAGAAGAATGTACAGTATCACTTGGGGTAGTCCATCAGCACTCTGCAGAGCTGTAGACCAAATCTGGAATCTTTATGTTCAACTTTGCAAAGATGGGATAAATGTATCAACCATAAGAGACCTGCTTCTAAAGAAAATGAAGCAGTTCATTCAGATTTGTTCGTATGTTTAAATAGGAACACATGTTCTTATGTGTTTAGAGATGCTTTATCAAGATAGCATCTGTGGTTAAAGACTGGTAATATTCATCTTTCTTCTCATTATGCAGGAATGTATTCATCACTCTCCTAACCAACATGTTTATACATACTGTCAGTACTTGATAAGCATTTTGGTAGAGATGAAGTAAAATATTGTGGACTACTTATTAATGAAGCACTCTTAATATTTAACATTGGTTTTTATTCATTTATCAGGTTTTATTCATTTTTATCAGGTTGTCAATCATGGAAGTCCCTTACCAGTTTCTTTTCTCTCTCTTTCTCTCAATAGGTAATTCAACATCTGCCAGGATGGAGAAGCTACCCCCACCAAGCATAAACTTGTGTTTTGGACCAGAACATGTCCAACAGCCGTATATGAAATTTTCTGAATGGAAATTCAAGCTGTTCAAAGTGAGATCACTTGAAAAGCCTCTTCCTGAAGACAACCACCAGGCTAACTCTGCTAAAGAAAATGTGACAAAGTCTCTGGATGTCACTGATGAACAACCTAAGGCAGCAGCTGTAATGTCACAAGTGCCCTTTGAAACAGGCACCGAGTTGAATAAAAATAGCTTGGCAAGAGAGAAAGATGTCTTTCACCTGAGCCAAAGGGAGATGGAAGCTCACCAAGCCAACCTGCAGCACCTCTGTCGCATCTGTGGAGGCTCACTGAAAACCGACCCTTACAAAAAGTGTCATCCAGTTCATGGGCCAGTGGATGAGGAGACCCAGGCTCTTTTGAGAAAGAAAGAGAAAAGAGCCACTTCCTGGCCAGATCTTCTTGTCAAAGTTTTTAAGATCGATGTAAGGGGAGATATTGACACAATCCACCCTACTCATTTTTGTCACAATTGTTGGAAAGCCATTCAAAGAAAAGTCAGCAATGCCCCCCATGAAGCACATCTTCTAGAGAAAGACCCAGTGGAATGGCATCCCCATTCAACAAGCTGTGACGTTTGCGTCACTTCCTTTCGTGGCGTCAAGAGGAAAAAAACACTGCTGAATTCACAACTGAGCAAAAAACTCAGGATTATTGCTGGGCATAGGAGAAAAATAAGGTGCACAAGAAAGGTAAAGCAACTGAATAACAAAAGTTTGATGAAAAAGATTTCAAACTGTAAGCAAATCCATCTCAGTACAAAAATCCTTGCAATAGACTACCCTGTGGACTTTGTAAAGTCAATATCTTGCCAGATCTGCGAACACATCCTGGCTGATCCAGTAGAAACAACATGTAAACACTTATTCTGTAGAGTCTGCATTCTTAAATGTCTTAAAGTCATGGGAAGCTATTGCCCATCCTGCCGATATCCTTGTTTTCCTACTGATCTAGTGAGTCCTGTAAAATCCTTCCTAAGCATCCTCAACAATTTGGTTTTGAGATGCCCAGTAAAAGGTTGTCATGAGGAGGTCTTTCTGGAAAAATACTGCCAACATCGTTCTAATCATAAAGGGGCAGAAAGTACAGACAGCTATGTCTATATCAACAAAGGTGGCCGTCCGAGACAACATTTGCTTTCACTGACCCGGAGAGCTCAAAAGCACCGCTTGAGAGAACTCAAGCTTCAAGTGAAAGATTTTTCAGAAAAAGAAGAAGGAGGAGACGTGAAGTCTGTGTGCCTAACTTTGTTCTTGCTGGCTTTGAGATCTAGAAATGAGCACAGACAAGCAGATGAATTGGAAGCTATAATGCAAGGGAAGGGATCGGACCTTCATCCAGCTGTTTGTTTGGCAATCCGAGTCAACACCTTTCTTAGCTGCAGCCAATATCATAAAATGTACAGGACGGTAAAGGCAATTACAGGAAGGCAGATTTTCCAGCCTTTGCATGCTCTCCGAACTGCTGAGAAGTCCCTTCTGCCTGGTTATCATCCCTTTGAATGGGAGCCTCCTTTGAAAAATGTGTCTAGCAACACAGATGTAGGCATTATTGATGGGCTGTCAGGAATACAACAGTCGGTGGATGACTACCCAGTGGATACAATTGCAAAACGTTTTCGATATGATGCAGCTTTGGTGGCTGCCCTTATGGATCTAGAAGAAGACATTTTAGAGGGACTGAAAACACATGACTTGGATGACTATTTGAAAGGACCTTTCACTGTAGTGATTAAAGAATCCTGTGATGGAATGGGAGATGTCAGTGAAAAGCATGGCTGTGGCCCAGCGGTTCCTGAAAAGGCAGTTCGATTCTCCTTCACCCTCATGAGCGTCACTGTAACTCATGACCATGGCAGTGCAAGGATTTTTGAAGAAAACAAACCCAATTCAGAGTTGTGCTGTAAGCCTTTGTGCCTTATGCTGGCTGATGAGTCAGATCATGAGACACTGACTGCCATCTTGAGTCCTCTTATAACAGAACGGGAAGCCATGAAAAATAGTGCATTGATACTTTATATGGCTGGTATTCCTAGAATTTTCAAGTTCATATTTAGGGGCACTGGATATGATGAAAAACTTGTCCGTGAAGTTGAGGGTCTTGAAGCATCAGGCTCTACTTACATTTGTACACTTTGTGATGCCACCCGCCTAGAAGCCTCTCAGAACCTAATCCTGCATTCTGTAACCAGGAATCATGTTGAAAACCTAGAACGATATGAAGTGTGGAGGTCCAATCCTTACCATGAAGCTGTTGATGAACTACGTCACAGAGTGAAAGGTGTTTCTGCCAAGCCTTTTATTGAGACTGTGCCCTCAATAGATGCACTTCACTGTGATATTGGCAATGCCGCTGAATTTTACAAAATATTCCAGTTTGAGATTGGTGAGGTGTACAAAAATACCAGTGCAACCAAAGAAGAGAGAAAGAGGTGGCAGTCAACTCTTGACAAACACCTTAGAAAAAAGATAAATTTGAAACCTGTAACAAGGATGAATGGAAATTTTGCAAGAAAACTCATGAGTAGGGAGACTGTGGATGCAGTCTGTGAATTAATAAAATGTGAGGAGAGACATGAAGCCCTCAGAGAATTAATGGACCTTTACCTTAAGATGAAACCAGTATGGAGGTCTTCATGTCCAACCAAAGAATGCCCAGAACTTGTATGTCAATACAGTTTCAACTCTCAGAGATTCGCTGAGTTGCTGTCGACTAAATTCAGTTATAGATATGATGGCAAGATTACCAATTATTTTCATAAAACACTTGCTCATGTTCCAGAAATTATAGAACGGGATGGTTCCATTGGTGCCTGGGCAAGTGAAGGAAATGAGTCAGGCAACAAACTGTTCAGACGCTTTCGAAAGATGAATGCCAGGCAGTCAAAATGTTATGAGATGGAAGATGTTTTGAAGCATCATTGGTTATATACTTCAAAGTATTTACAAAAATTCATGAATGCTCATAATACATTGAAAAGCCAGATGGTCCAAATTAGCCCAGAACAGACTGAGTGCGATGTCATGATGATGGAGGATTCTTTGAAGACTTCTGATTTCATGGACTTCTAAGTGGAATTAAATTTTGCATTGATCTTGCAGCTGAAAAGTCAATATTCATTTGCGTCCAGAAATACTGGAGAGGTTTTTTTTTACACCAAGCTGTAAAAACCTTGAGGAAAGCTGTTTGATGGTGGGCTGTGCTGTTCTGACAACAGGTCCATAACACAAACGTGTGTGTGAGCATATGTGGTCTGGCTTAACAGCCAATTTTAAAGAGGAAAACAGAACCAAAACCAGTAATTATTTTTCTGTGACCACATTTAAATACTATGTAGAAGGCAAAACAGAACAATTTCAGTAAAATTTGTAAAAGGTTGATGATAACATATTGCTTTTATAAATATTTATTAGCCTTCTATTAGCCAAGAGCAAATATTGTCCCAATATTTTAAAAAGGGGAGACAGAAGACCTGGGAAACGAAAACCACTTACTTTGACATCTATTACTGGTCAAAATACTAATACAAATAGTGAAGAACATAATTTAATTAGCTAATTAAACATTTTCTTTTTAATGGCTTCTGGCCTCCAATTCCTGATCAATCAATCTACAATATGGAGGCATTTATATACAGCCCTATTATTGCATGCAATTATAATTCTGGATAGTAATTCAATATTTTTAAAAGTAATTTCTAGTCAATTTCATTATCCTAAAGTTTTAAATTTTAAATAAACACAAAGGAAAATTTGAAATACGTTTACAATTTATTTTAAATTAGACTATATATATATATATACACACACACACACACACACACACACACACACACATACACATACACAAGAAGTTAAGTTCATCCTGAGGGAGTCCTTACCATTTTTGTGCCATTAAGCCAAAATGTGAAACTATGTCATTTCTGTTTACTGTATTCTTTGAGTTTTGAAAGAGTTGATAAATGCTGTAAATGGATCATGGTGTCAGTTCCTTAACTTCAGTAGAGCTTAGCAAGGGTAGGATATATTTAAAATAATACAGTTAAAATAGTATATAAAATAGTGTGTGTGTGTGTGTGTGTGTGTGTGGGTGTGTGTCTATATATATATATA
>JANHJO010007586.1:25022-41158 GCA_032468235.1 Pseudoxyrhopus heterurus | reverse complement strand
GATAGATGTGCTCACCAAGAGTCAAATCAGACTCAAAGACATATATATATATATATACGTGTGTGTGTGTGTGTGTGTGTGTGTGTGTGGCATAATTTATGATGTATTGATTCATAACACATCAGATTTGTGTAGCATAATTATCATATACTATGGTTGATGTAGTTTTCTTCTATTTTTATAATTACAGGGAAGTAATTATCAACCCACAGCTCACTAGTGATTTTACTTTACATAACACTTTACATAAATTTGCAATGTATGATATTTGCTTTTCCAGTCATGGATATAATCAAAATTAAGTTATTGTTCATTCTATCACATACATTTTGCTAGGCTGAATACTAACTTGCAATTCGCTTTTCTATTTTGTTAAAGTACCCTCATGTAAAATGATAAAATTAAAAGAAAACTAAGATAGATTGTTTAATGCTCTTAAGAACACAGATGGCAATTCAAAAGCTTCCCATGTATAACACACAAATGCTCTGAGAATTTCTACTTCAGCATGATAGTTCATTTGAATCTTCCACTGAATATATCTCTGATTGTCCTGCTTAAAAACCTCCTCTCCCAGGCATTTCTCTTTTTATCTCTTTTTAAACCATCTTTTCTAAATTCAATCACTGCCGAAATACTACCATATAATGAATGTTTACTTTCATCTAAACCTTACTTTCCTCTTCAAACTCAACTTCTATAAATACAACTTCTATAAAAATGAGAAATTAAAAAACTAAAGACAACTTCTCAGCCACTGAGCCTGACCACATGTTCCACAGCATATGCGAATTAATCTAAACATATTAACATTTAAATTGATCTACCTGAGTAGCTACGAATTGTTCCATATAGGTGTGAATCTGAGAAAGGATGCTTGGGGGAAAAAAAGCCCAAATTGGTCAGGTCTTTTTTTTTTATTTATTTATTATAAAAGTTTATATACTACCCAATCACCTCAACATGTGGTTTATGTACAATAAAAATGCAAGTATATCATAAAAACATGAAATGCTGCACACAGCGAAAAAGCTTATTATACTTCCAACCTATTTCTTCAGCATATTTGCAAAAATATTATACCATCATTAATTTTGCCTCTTCACTGCTAACTTGCATAAATCTCCGTAAGGCAGTCTTCAAGGAAAACAAGAGGTTTGTATATTTATAAGCATCTTTGTTCCTTAATGTTCAAAATTTGTTCCCCTACAGCTTTCAAGGTTCTGAGGTTAAAGACAATGATTGCTAGCTCAGAAAATTATCTTTCCTCCTCTCGTATCATCAGTAAAAGGGTTACTGGAGCTTACGATGTTAATACACATTTTAATTTACTTTTATCTATTTAAAGAATGCATAGGGGCACCCAACTTGAACAATGACTCTAGGCAGCTTACCCCCCCAAAAAAATCTATGATAAATAAAAAATAATCGACTACAGGCAACCTGGCTCAGCATTTAATTTGTGTTATACCAGATTTCTCTAGTCAACATTCTTTAGAAATATTAAGACACTCAAATTTGTCATTTGTTGTATCTTTATTAAACACCAAATGTAAGATTAGCATATAAACACTGAACAGTGTCACCAATAACAGTTTCAAAAATTGCAGATCACACAGAGAACAATATTGTAAAACTCTAGAATACACACTGATTCAAAAAGAAATTCATGGAAACAAAAGGCTGATGAGTTTTAAATTGGTTAAGATTCATTATGCCGTTATTGAAAAGTATATTAGGAGCAAATATGCATTTCATACTTTGTTAGCACTGCAGAACAATCTTAATGCCTTTAACAGCTGTTCAAGGTTGCTCGTGATAGTGGAAAATACCCATCTGTTCCATTAGCAACTCATGCTCTAAAAACCTCTTGTTCACCTCAAAAAAAGCCTGCAGAATTTGCCTGAAAGACTACATCAGGTTAATAAACCAGTATCTCCTGGAAATACAAACAATAGCAACTACAAGAGTAAACTCCACTAATACCTATTGTTACATTAACATTGAAAATAGAGTTTTATATAAGCCAAGAAGGTATTAGTAATTCTAGAATGGAATATTTGTCTTTCCGCTCATTCTCTCCTCACACAGAACTTAATCTTCATAACACACATATTACATATTATTTTTAGTGTCAATCTAAAATATATTCCAATATATACACACAGCACCAGAGACAGGAATCTTGCTGACACAGATTTAGATAACCACTGGTTCACTGCATTTTATGACACAACATTCTTAAAATGCTGGCTTCTCGGAGTCATTGTGCTTTTGCTTCACTGAAGAAAGAGTAAAAGATAAATAGTTTCTGCATTGCCCTAAATTAAGAGCAGCTGCCATATTTCCATCCTTTGGATAGCTTAGAAATATTTTTCATCCTCCCCTGTGCATTTTAATATCATTCTTCATAATGCCACTATGATAATGTGTTACATTTCTGGCAGGTAGGATGTATTTAATGACTAGGAACTCACCACTGGTTTTAACACTATCGTGGAAGAGAAGATTCTATTCCAGAAAATAAGCGTTACTTGGACTAAAAACTGCAAACCATCTTATCCTGAACAGAGAATTCTGCAGAACAATATCAAACAATACAAGCAGAATATTGAATAGCATAATTCTAAAGTTCTTTCTAACATTTCTGGAACCTCAGAAACAACAGGAGGCTGGCGAGTCAAGAACAGGGGTGTCAAACTCGCGACAACATGTTGTCGTCACATGACATATCGCAACTTTGTCCCCTTTGCTAAAATGTGGGTAGGCGTGGCCAGCACGTGACGCATCCGGGCCACGGGCTGCGAGTTTGACACCCCTGGTCAAGAATAACCCAAATAGGAACAAAAAGGCACAAGCACCTCTCCACCAGCAATCAGCACCTAGATCAGCATAGATTAACTCCAAGGTTAACTTCAGACCAACGATCAAGTAAACAAAATACCCCATCAACAAACCGGCAAAGAAGCCAACAGCAAACAGCCCAACTAAAGAATCTCTAACACCACCACCACCACCCCCACAGACAGGGCAAGACACCAGAATATAAACTGACAGCAAACTGTACTCCTTACTCCGGTAGCACTGATGATGTTACCTAGTTTGGGTAATGAAACGTCTGCAAAAAAAAAACAAGCTCGCTCAGAGGGCACCACTGACCCTTCATGAGTCAAGAATACACAAGAATAAAGAACTTGCAAATTATGACAATGGTTATTGACACAGGCATCAGAAGCTTAGAAGGCTTTGTTCCGAGTTATTGCTACCCAAATAGTGCAAAAAAAAAGCCCTTTGAATTTCAAACAGATTCTAAGCCAACTGAAGAGCTGTCTTATGACTATTATCCATTATAACTTGTACTCCAGTCTGCACTAAATGGACATTGTAATATGAAAGGAATCTGTGCATAATCTGAATTTCAACAGAATGTCAGTTTCAACACAGAGAAACCAAGTGACAAGACAGCAGAATGAATCAATACTATAAAAACCAACGAAGGAGTTACAATATGAAGGAGTTACAATACATTTAGAACATCATTATATGGGTATTTAGTATACACAAACATTGATTTAAATTAATCAAGAAAAGCCTAAAAGCACATTTAAGAGGAAAAAAATAATAGCGTATTAGAAAATAAAGAAGAGATTTGTTTCACAAATAATTGGAACTACCCTAGAATTTTCTACCTTTCAGTTTGTCAAATTTATGTCTTATCACCTATCAGATCAAGCTATGGGAGATGAAAGATAATCTATTTGCTGCACTTATTCATGCCAGACAATTAACCCATAAGACACTTTATGCAACAAATTAATTTTAATACATATGAAGAAGTTTCAGTTTTGTCCAGACTGATGGCTGTAGATATGATTGACACTTCAACGCCTAGAATTCCTATTGCAATTCACGCTGGCTTCAAAGTCTGGAAAACCGATACCCAAAATGCCTGAAGGAGTCTTAAAAATTAAGGAAGGATGCCTTAAAATATGAACGGATGGGAAACCAATGCAACTATTTTCACATAAATGTTATAATGCTAACATCTACAGCAAAACAAGACGGCAACGCACAGAGGATTAGGAAGTTGATAGCTCATTTGTAAGGCAAAATAACACAACGGATGCTCCAGGAAACAAGGAAGAATCTGAGGACATTCATCAGCAAAGTGTGTTCTGCCATTCCCACCAAGAGGCTCTCCCGTGGATTTATATCCTCTAGTGAAGCTCTGGGACTTAAATCCTCATTCTCCATTGGGAGGAAGATGTTCCAACAGCTTCTAGGAATATCCATCTCACTGTTTGTATGATCCTTCCCCCACACTGCCCTTGGGAATAAAGGGCTTGGAAAACTTCACAGATTCAGGCAAATTAACCAGTGGAATATTTTTCTTTAAAGTTTACAACCCAGGAAATCAAGTAATCAAACCTTTTTTTTTGTGTACTGTTTACACTGTGTGAGTGAGACACTTTATATAAGCAGAAAAGGGGTTCTGTACCTCGCGCAGCTTCAAGGAGTGGGCTTAACTAAAACTAAACAGGATTACTGAACCCGGCAATAACCCTAAATCAAGATACTTTAGTCACAATAACTATTTTTTAATTGGAAATTTCTTCACCCAGGACTCTGGTGAGGGAGAATGAGCCCTTGCCAGATTTTATCTTTAATTTTCTCTTTAATTTGGTTGCAATTTCTTTGATTGTTGGAAGTCACCTGGAGTTGTTGAGAGTTCCCTAGCACACAAGTTTAATAAATTATTAGTTTTGATTTACGTGAATAAATCTCTTTGGATGAAGCTCCCAGCCTGACTGAAAATACCAGTAGTCACTCAATACTATTCATAAACCTTAGTCTCTCTTCTTTTCAACCATTTCCTAGAATCTGCTCTGGGATATCTTACTTATTATGTATAAAATTAAAATAGCATTAAATGTCAAATATCCTTGGAAATAAGTATACGCTCGATGTTTGAAAATCTTACAAAGAACTCAAGCCAGGACCATTTCACTGCACTGAAGTCCTAAATATTTTGTTCTAAAACAGAGACAATGTCTTGTTAGCAAGACAAATAGCATTGTTCTTCTTCAATGAGCAACAGCACTTTTCTTATTCATGAACCTGAGAATACTAAATTGCTGCTTGGTTCTAGATATCGATTTATCAAAGATTACCCCAGATTTCTTGACTCTTTTTCTAATATCGGCTAAACAATCATTTTAGAAAAGAGTTCCTCACCTTTTCTGGGTTTGTGGCCCAGAGGGGGGAGGGACAGGCACCTTTACACGCACTTGTGCATACATGAACAGGATCTCAAATTTGATGCAAACAGAGCTGCGAGTGTGCACATGATGCTTGCTGCACGACACTAGTGCCCACGTGACGCTCGCAGTCATGAGTGTGAGTGGGGGGTTTGCGCACACACGTGTGCACACTGACCAGCCACTCATGTGGCCTGGTGGCCAACAGGCCACGGCCCACAGGCTGGGGACCCCTGCTTTAGAAGAGAAGGTTGTCTTCAATTCACTCTCAACTCCTAGCGAAGCCATGGATATTTCATTCAGTTTTTTCTTGCTATTATCTTCTTTCAAAAACTTTTCTGGTTCACCCCAGAATATTTAGCCTTATAGAACACTTCTACAGCAGTCTCTCCTCCAAGTATTAAATAGGCCTGATCCTGTTTTGTTTGTGAGCTCAGAAAAGGCTGGCCCGACACTGTCATTAGCTGGAGCAACTGCTATTATAGTGAGAATTATACCGTAGTTGCAGTTTTGAACCTATATAATAATAAATAGAAATGCTATTTTAAATTGAACAGTAAAATCTGCCTATATAAAGTATCAGCTGTAGGGGCTGGGATGCACTATATGAGGGGTATCAAACTCAAGGCCCGCAGGCCACATCTGGCCCACGGAGTGCTTAGATCTGGCCCACGGGGCCACCCTGGAAACAGCCCACGATGCCTCTGCCAGCGAAAACAGAGCTCAGGAGGGTTGCACGAGGCTGTCACAGCCGGGAAAGAGCTCAGGAGCCCATTTTCACTGGCAGAGCACTTGGGCCGCCACAGGTGCCCCAACACGCTGGCCACACCCACCATGGCCTGAGGTCAAACACAACCCTGATGCAGCCCTCAATAAAATTGAGTTTGACACCCCTGCTCTATGTAGTTGTACAGTACTTTCATTTCAATAAATGCCTTGGATACATTACTCGTATATAAAGGTTTTAAGACTCACTTGATAAGTTGCTTATATGATTATGTCAGTTGTCACAAAGATTTCTTCATGCCTTTTACAGTATGATGCTCGTTTTTCAGATTCAAATCATAAAATCTATAAAGGAAGGCTATTTCAGCATTTCCTCCCCACCCCCTTAAATCCCTGGTCATTTTAAGAGTGTACATTTATACACAAATGTATGTATTGATTCAGTATGAAATGCTGTAGGCTTCTTGTTCCAAAGCATGCAGGTTAATTTATGGGGAATGTCAAGGATCAATGCTAAAAAGCTTCCTGTGCAGGCCTATAAACAGGGAGGGAAAGCTTGTCAGAAGCATCCCTTCACCGATATATATGGCTAAATTAGTGGCTGATACAACTTAATGTAATTAGGTATAATGTGTTTTTTTTTACCCATTCTAAATGTCAATTAGCAATAATCCCTAACTACAATAGGATAAAAGTTATTTGGAACTTCATAGCCATAGGCTAATGCTCTGATAGTTTGATTTTCCTTTGATATTACCCAAATTTCCAGATTTTATCCATAACAAACATAGGCTCCTATAACGCATTATAATTACTAACAACATACAAACAATAAATCATGTAAATGACTTCATAAATTTGGCTGTGGTGAATTTTTCTTCTTAAAATAAGACAGCCTTCATTAAAAAAAAATCAGGGCACCCGTTTTTGTGATATCTGAATGGTAACTCTCAAGAAATAAAAGAGGATTTGTGAGACATGGATATGATATGAGCACAGGTCATGGAATTCATTGAACAAATTGGGGCCAGTTATAAGTGCTTAAGCCTAACCTTTACAGGCTGAGTTCCCACTTTAGAGATTCTTAAAACAATACAGTATATACAAATTTGTGAATTAGAAATTAATTCATCAGTTTGATGGAGAGTTTAATAATAGATAATAGTCTTGTGCCTAAGAAACCAATTCGGAAAAAAGATTTTAAATCTACTTCCCTGCATATACGAATATGGAACACTATGTATCCTTGTATAGTACTGTCATAAAAAGAAATTGTGAAAGCATCCTTTTTAAAATACCACCTTAACTTCCTAAACTTCCAATAATTATTCAGTTTTAAATACTTCCTCAACATTTTAAAGTTTGGTAATGTTAAATTATTTTTGGATGCTCAAAATGCACACATCCCTATTTTAATTAACAGCAGGAAACATTCCTATTCCAAGGTTGAACTTCCCAAACACAAGGGGGTAGTTGACCAGAACACTGGGTATCGTGTTCAGCTGTTCACAAAACATTTCAAAAAGACAAGGACACTCTTTTGCAATTCAAAATTCTTCTTCTTCTCACGCTCAAGGAGTGACCTCTTCTTAAACGTGCATATAAGATATAGTTCGGACCAGAAAACCCCCAGGTCTCAATCTACATTTCAAAGCCTATGTATAAGAGCCATGTACACAGCTCATAATTTTAAACATGCTTAATACTTACATCTATTCAAATGGTTTAAGCTTTGATGCAAAAAAAAACATTAAAAATAGAAGATTTAACACCAAAGACAGTATGTCAGAGTAACTCTGGATCATTAGCTACTACTATTCCACATGTTGCAAGATGAAGGAATAGCTGTGAACTAATTTATACTTTGAAAAAATTTCTATATAGAAATTACACATGTCAATTATTGCAAACAATCATTCTACACATAGATAAGATAATTTCACATTTTGATTTGGCTATTTTCATCTGCATCTTCTATCAGTATCATGTGATGTTGCTTTATCTCCTGAGTTAGGAGAGGCACATTCTTAATCTCCAGCTCTAGTATCCAAGAATTAGAGCACAATGCCTCTTTGCTCACTCATTCAATAAAGTTGATGTAAAGGGGTTCCTGAGCACTGTTACTTGTAATAGCATTGTAAGGCAAATGTGAGTAATCAATATTCAGTTTTGCAACCCCATGAGTCAAACCATTCCTAAACATTTTTCTTACAGATTAGGTTTAATTGGCCAAATTAGGGCTCCTTGTTTTTAATACAGAGGTGTGCCACCTTTTCCAGCAAATAATTATTCTTGATTTGTGAATGGCATGAAAGCAGCCACTTTCAGAGCCAAGGAGTGCCAGGAGAAGAAGTCAGCAGGGTCAGGTCAAAAGGTATAATTCAAATTTTATTACAATGAATTCAATAAGGCTCTTTGTATTTAGCTATTTTTGGTACACCACAACTCCACCTCACTAGTAAGCATTGGAGGGGTCTATGAATTTGGGAAACACATGAAGCCACTTATGCATTAAATTTTCAAGCTTCAGTTTTGGTATTTGTCCTTAGACTTATTGTTCTACAGGGTTAAAATAAAGGAATTTCTAAGCAATTTGTTATGCATATACTGTAATGCCATACAAATGCAGGATAGACTTAATAACGTTTTCTGACTATTTACACAGAAGCTGAACGAATAACATTTTTAATGATTGAGCTTTAAACTCTTCCATATATTGACAGAAACTCACTTCAGGTGCTTCTCCATGGAACATTCCTAAAATACTCTATAGATGTTAAGGACATGCAAGGGAATGAAGATTCATATGGACAAAGAGTTTTGCACTGCAAAGATGGATGATGCAGTTCTCTTTTCAAGGGAAACAAATTGCCTATAGGAAATTCATACACGTTGCCTCAAAAGCACATCCACCAAAAGCCTCATACAGCTATTCAAACTGTTAGAAGAAGTCTTAGAAGAGTCAATGTATTTTGGGAAAAAAAATCAGTGTATGTGAGAACAAACCATCACAGCTCCCAAGTTATCACTTTTATCACCCACTCCCTCCACTACTTCATAAAAACAAGTTGGTTTCTTTGTAGAGGACATCACAAAGCCATTTATTTTATTAAAAGTGTTTATTTTCTGCATTTCCACTGTAAAATAATTTGCCCTAAGAGGGCTCATGTAACAACAAAAGCAACAGCAATTGAACAGATACTTCCAGAATAAAAAAGTGACAGCAGATCTAAACTACTGTAAAACAAAGGGTTATTTCAGAAGAGCACGTCAACTAGAAAAGTCAGCTGCTTTCTGGTAATAAAATATCTTTGGAAAAAGGAAAAGTGAGGCTTAGGAGAGCACATGCCTTGGAGGATGGCAACCCCAAGTTTTGATTTCTAGCAACTCCAAAATGTTAAAGACCATATTGAGCTATGTGGAACAACGAACTGTCTTAGGAGGAATGATATTTTTATTTGGTAGTTACATATAATTAACCACAGTCCAGGATTTATTTTTTCCCATCACAACAATCCTATGTGGAATGGACTGAGAGTTACTAGCCAAAAGTGGGATTCTGGTAGATCTGTGGTAGAAAGTCAAGTAAAAATATGAGTTTTCATAGTTTAACAGTGTGTTCCTAGTCTAACAGTCTTCCAGTGTGACTTAGCATAAGACTGCTTCCTATGACTCTCTCTTATGCAATGAGTTCTGCAATAAAGCTATGATTATAGAGAATTCTCTTAGAGATTATTTCCATGCTGTTGCTTGAATTTCTCTATGAAAGTTATTGCATAACTCCTCGTAGGTTGTGAATCAGAAGGGAGTGATGGGCACAAACCATTGGAGATAAATGGTTCCCCAGAGACCAGGCTCTGTGACACAAAGACTTTAAAGATGATAACTAGTATTTTGAATTCCACTCAGAAGTCAATAGGTAACTAGTGCAGCTTGAATCATACAAGCATAATATATGATTGCCTGCACTGCTACATTCTGGATCAACTACAGTAGGTTCTGGATGGTCTTTAAAGGCAGAACTATATAGAGCTCATTACAGTTATTGAAAACATGAGACTCCTGACTCCCTATCTGCATTCAGCTAAATTGGGGGTGGAGTTCATTGTGGGGAAAGAATTTGGCCAGCAATTTGTTTTGTTGTTGCAGAGGCAAACATGGCTTCTTTCTTTGACAATCTGGTTTCATTCTGGTCCAACTTGGTTGGGAGAAAAATGATAGCCATGGTAAAAAATGCCCCCCCCCCCAAATTTTACACAATGGCCATTTTGTGCGTATGTGTGAGTGAGAAAGAGCATTGAAATGAAAATTCTTAAATTGTTTTACACCTTCAAAGAAAGTTTGCCTCAAGACTAAACACATGAAACTTATATGAATTAGATCCCTGATCTTCTAGCACCATATCTCTTTTGCAAAAATATTTCCACTCATTATAGTAAGTTTGATTGACATGGAATTTGGTTTAACTATTTGTGCTATGTAGGCACTCAGAGAGTCCTACATAGAAGTATCATTACTGAATTTATCTACCCCTCCCCACCTTATAATAACAACATTGCCAAATGCAAAATTTAAACAAAGCTGTAATGATCTAGTTAATATGAAGGTCTGGTAATGCCTATAATGTTTTAGCAGTGATTCTTCTGTGTTGTATAATTGTATTTATAACTTAAGGTGAAACAAAATATCATTTTAAAATGCTTTAAAATGAAGGCCCATTACTATTTGGAAGTTTAACATCTGCTGAAGTTAGCTGTTGTTTGATTTGGTACCTAAGATTTGCACACTAAAATATTATTCATGACTATGATTCTATTCAAACAGTTTACGAATAAAGGACTTTTTTGCAGGACTCAACATTTTCATAGGCTTTTTTCTCTGTAATGCTTTCATGGGTTTCTTTTCTATAGGAGGAATTTCCTTGGGAGTTTTCAATCCCCTTGCCAAACTGATATGTTCAGTGCAGAAATACTTGATATCTACTTGTGACAAATAAATAAGCATATTTTCAGACAAGTCCATACACCGAGCATGGACCCAGTGGCCCTCACCATTTGAACAAAATATCATGGCTGGTTTGTTGAGTTCTGTGGAATAGAAGGGCACCCAGGTATTGATGTCAACATCACAATCTGCACAGCAGGTGATCCAGTAGCCAGATTCAGACTCATTTTCATTATTATCTTCATTACAGGTGTCAGTATCTATGTCAAAGCTGAAAGTGAACTCTTCTGAATCTTCAAAAGGAGTGGACTCTCCAGCATCTTCTGTAGAGCTCTGACTACATACCTGTGCTATCTGTTCTAAGCTCTGATTATTTTCTACCTGACATTTTAATATGTAGAAATAGTTTGCATCTGAAGCCTGTTGCCTATTGTCTCCTGGTATACCAAATAAAATGGATCCATTTCCCATATCACCCCCAAACCATATCTTGCAGTGCTTGATATCTGGGGTCCATTCTGGTGCCTCTGTTTCCACTATCTCTATTTTGTTATCATCTAGGTTGATAGTATTACAGACCATCCTTTTCTGGTTGTCAGAATGGTAACCTCCAACAACAACATATTCCTTTTCTCTGGTCTGAGTCATGATGGCACTGGAGACTGAGATTCCTCCAGGCAAAATTACACAGCTCACTGCTGGACTGCCTAAGGGAAGATCAATTTTTATTTTATAGAAATTGGGAGGTCTGATATTATTTTCCAGGGAATGTCCTCCTATGATATAGATGATATCATTTTGGACAAGAGAGAGATGAAAAGAAAAGCCATTCTGAAATTCTGGGAGAACATACGAAGTACAGCACCCGAATTCAGGGTCAACCAGAAATATATGTGGCATACAATCAACCACACTATTCCACTTTTCAGTTGTCCTCTGTCCAAGAGCTATGTAAGATCTTCCCCCAATTATAACTATCATACTTTTGCCTTGACTGTGAACCACATTAACAGTATGGCCATATCTGCTTTCAGGGACCTCTCCGACTAATTCTTTTTCAGTACATGTAAATGTGACTTTTTTGTTATTCTTGCTAGCCAAACATATAACATACAGTTTATCAGAAAGTTCATTGTTTGGTGTTTTCCCTCCATGGATGAGATATTGGAATTTCTCTGACTCTTTGACAGAGCAGATAGCAGGATATCGTAGGGGAGGAAGATAGCAGGAATCCTTGGAAAAGTATGCCGGCTTCAATTTAAGTTCATCCTTTTTGAAATCAAGAAGGAAAACCCCAGTAGGACAGGACCTCTTTGGCCAGCCCTTCTGTCCAAATAGGAAAACTTGTCCATCAAAGTTCATCAAAGAAAATCCTGGTTGAATTAGAGAAGAATTGTTAATGGTTGATATCATCTGAAGAGACATCTTCTCTGGCAAAGAAGCCATGCTGTTGTCTATTTCTGAGAAACAGAGAAAAAGAACACAATTGATAGGATTATCAATTCAGTTACCACTTGGATGTGTGACATTGGCTGAACAAATGCAATACATTCTACATAGAGCTGCCCTTGAAAAGTTTCTAGAAATTGCAGCTAGTACAAAATGTGGCATCTAGGCTGCTAACCGATCTAAAGGACAAGAATAATATGAATCCTACATTTAAATATCTGAACTGACTATTATTATCTACTGGGCACCATTTAAGATATTGCTATTAACCTTCAAAGTCCTGAATGGCTTAAGCTTAACTTTCTGAGGGTTTTCTTCTCCTCTGCTGAGAATTTGCCTCTTTACTTATATGAGCATGAACAACCCTTTAGCAGATGCTCAGAAATCTGGTACGTGATTTAGGGTGTGTCCCATGTTGTTCCAGACTATGGGAAGATCTCCACATGGTGGTGTTTTTGCTTTCCATTCTTTCCATATTTAGGGCAATGGCAAAAATGCATCTCTTTAATCAAGTTTTTAATTTATAATTATAATTTATATATATAAATTTTAATTTATAATTATAATTAATTTATAAATTATAATTTATAATAAAGGTGGGGTTCATACTTAATAATGATAATAATAGCAGCACAACAACAACAAGCTTGTGACTCCAACATCATTGCCTTCAACTGAAATAATACCTTGTGGATTTTTTTTCTTAATTCCTTAAGAAAAATGCTAAGAACCTGGCAAGAAAAAGAGTGGTAAAATGAATAACCAAAATATGATGCAATAGAGAGAGTTTGGGCTATCTCACTTAATCCTGCTGCAGAGGAATAAATGTTTAGTGAGGTTTTACAAGAGCAGAACTATAATAGAACCGTGCATACCACTTTTTGCTCAGCTGAATAAAAAGAAAGGGAAGATTGGAAACAATAAATGAACAGCAGGACTGATCTTTCAAATTGGATCAGTTCTGCAGCCAGATGTTGAGGAAAGAGGAACTTGAATTACATAAACTGTCCTCAAGCTAAAGCCTTGGCTTATGTAGATCTCATTCCTCTGGTACTTTCCATGTATAATTTATACTGAAACCAATAGGATATGGATGAGAAAACTGCCATAATATTCCTTTCATTTCAAAGATAAGGCTAATCTACTGAGTCCAATCTAATGCCCACTAAATAGTAATGTGAGCATGTATATAGACTAAGCTATAAAGTTCATGTTTTCCTTTTCCCACAATCAGAACTATTATTTTTTTTTGGTAAGGATTCCATTAAGAAAATGCATTTTGTTTTTATGCTGGTTAGTTGTAGTTTCATTATATGTTGGAAAAGTACCGGTAATATGTGAAATGGGCTTCATTTTCATATTGGGTCACATCTCTTACAGGAATTGGTCATTCAGTTTCATATACATACAGTATGTTCTCCTTCCCTCCCCTTCCCTCCCAGATGGCTGGATAATGAATGGACCAGATTTAGGTTGATTCCAAATTATAATAAGTATGAATGGCTCCCAAGATGTCACTAACTCTATATTCTTAACCTTATACACCCACCCACATACACACCTAACATCAGTTATGATTTATAGCTTTACAAGTTCTTAGTATAGTGCTAAAAATGCATTGCAAATTCCTTAATTCCAGTCTTCCATTTTTAATTGCACTTATTTAGCAAGTATGCACGTGGCCAGCTTATCTGTTAGAAGTATCGCATAGTCTCAATTTATATGGTAGGTTGCATGATAGAGCAGCACTTATTGAGGGTATAACTAATTGGCCCCCAGGAACTCATAACAAATAGTTGTGATGGCTTGGCATCATTGTGTGCTCACATACATAAATGGTGATAAATTTATTTTTTGACAGTAGCTATTCTATACAGGTAGTCTTTGACTTACAATCAGTTGTTTAGTGACTGTTCAAAGTTACAATAGCACTGAAAAAGTGATTTATGACTGTTTTTCACACTTAGAACTCTTGCAGCGTCCCCATAGTCATGTCATCAAGATTTGGACGTTTGACAACCGACTCATATTTATGACAGTTGCAGTATCTGGGGTCATGTGATCACCTTTTGTGATCTTCTGACAAATAAAGTGAATGGGAAAGCGAGATTCACTTAACAACCATATTACTAACCTGACAACTATAGTAATTCACTTAACGGCTATGGCAAGAAAGATCATAAAATGGGGCAAAACTCACTTAACAACTATCTCACTTAGCAATAGAAATGTTGGGCTCAGTTGTGCTTGTAAGTTGAGGACTACCTATATTTAACATAGCAATCCCTGAAGAATTTTGTATGGATGAGCCTATGTTTGTATATGTGCATATGTGAAATATTTTCAGAAAAATGTCAATGGAGAAAAAGACATTAGAAGACAGTCATAGAACTGCTTTTTTCTTTCTAACATAAACATGGATGATTATCTTTGTCTTTAACATTTCTAAACCTCCATTCCCAATGCTAGTTCTCATGATGTCACTAGTCTGATGCACAACTATATTTAATATGCATGGGTTCCATACATTCTAGGTGTTCAAGACAGCAGAGGTATACATGTGATAGTGCTTTTATTTGAAATTCAAGGTATTGTAAGAGCTTCTGCTGGATTTAGCAAATAGGATTAACCGGTTAATTGCAAAGTTTAATACATTAAAAAAATAGAAATGTACAGATGAAAAATATAAACCAGCATGAATAATGAAGAAAAGATGATACCTTTAAATTGTGAGCCAGGTACTGTAGTGATTTCCTCCTTGCCCTGAAGCCTAGTGGATGGATAGAAAGGAAGGGCAGATTAATGCTTTAGAGTAAGTATTAACTCTCCTGCTATACTACAGATGATGACCATTAAAAGCACTGAATTCCAAATGAATTTATATTTATTTTCTTAAAATTTCTTAAAAGCATTTGATGTTTTTAATCACAAAAACATCAATGCAGTTTTAAAATGAAGAAAAAAATTACATGGAGTATATTAAATAATGTGTAAGTCCAGTTTGGAAAATTACAAAGAATGCACAATATGATATTTGCCCATGTGCACCTACTATACATTTATATGAAAGTGTGTGTGTGTGTATGTGTGTGTGTGTATATAAGATTTATTGCAAAACTCTTGGCCACTTTTATAAGATAATGCACCCATGTTCTTTTATAGATTTTGTCTACTCTGAGGTTCCTGAAACATGCATTTATCTGAAACATGCATTTCTCATTTCTCAAAATAACATTTTTCCCCCTACAGAAAGTGCATATATGTTAGTTTTGGGACCTACCTGGGTGATGGATAATTTTGCTCCGTATGGTTATATTTGCATCAAAAACAGAGAATCAAATGTCAATACTTGTGGATCTTTCTTTGACTGCTTTGTGGCACAGAAATGAGGCAGGCAGGAAAAGTGTTTGTTTAGTCTGCAGATGTGCTCTTGAGGGCTTCTTGATTGATGTGACTAACTGACTGTGACCATTTCCCCCACTTCAGATGGTGTAGAAGGAAGCTTACCAGTCGTTTACAGCTTTAACCCTTACAAGTCCTAGCAGTCCTGAATCCTGAAAAGTGACTAGTCTTAGGGTATTTTTCTATTAGAAAAACATTAATTTATGGCAGCCTGGATGATCTGAAACACTGCAGATATTTTATAAATTTATGGCCTATAACTCACAATTTGCAATGCAAATTAGTTTTTTTAGAAAAAGAAAGGAACAAATATAACATATCAATCACAATGAGCTAAAAAGATAATCGTTTATACCT